>ML779694.1:902602-971841 GCA_009831015.1 Picea engelmannii | reverse complement strand
TCTATTGGTCGTTCCAATACTTTTCTCCTTTTGGTTTGGTAATTTTTTGGGGATTGGTTACAATTTTTTGACATCCTTCAGTAAAAGTCATTTTTTTTTCCAAATTTTTCATATAAGTTAGGATTTCATTCTCACTTCTTGCATCTGTCTTTTTCGCTTTGCCTTAGGATCGACCCCATCGAGGTATGACAAATAACCTTCATTGCTTCTTTATAAGTGTCACAATTAGGTGGTAGAGCCTACCTTTACATGGATGTCTTAGGTAGATCATTTGCTATATTTTTTGCATCCATGCTATCAGTTATGATATAGGCTTGGGAGTCCTTGTTAGTCCTGTCAAGATTACATAATGATACCTCATTATTTTGTTCATCATCATCCTAGGCCTTAACCTCGAGACTCCCTAATGAGCATGCTTTGTTGTCTTTCAAGCTCGCTTTGAAATTCAAAAGCAACATCCAATGAGATTGTATTTATTCTTTTTGATATCGTATGGATTACTTGAGAAAAGTACCCCCCTAGAGTCTTCTTTAAGCCCTTTTCAGACTCTCTAAAAATGAAAATATTGTCGAGCGATCTTGTTTCCCTTCATGCTCGCCAAACTCAAATTTGAAGGCACATCTATCCGACGATATTTTACCCCTTTTTCGGTTCAGATGGATAATTTTACGAATAAAGTTATGCTCTAGGAAGTCTGGTTCTCTAGAAGAGTATTCTCAGGCATAAGTTTAACCCTTTTTCGGGCCTGAGGGACTAAATCTTTGAAAAACGAAACATTATCCTTGGTTTTGGTTTATCACCTTTTTCAGGCCTTGGAGATTACTTACGAAAAAGGAACCCCCTTAGAGTCCATAGTTAAGCTCTTTCCAGACTCCCTAAAATTGAAAATATCTCTGAGTGACCTTGTTCCTTCACACTCCTTAAATTGGTCCAGAAGAACATCTAATGGCATGAGTTTAACCCTTTTTCCAGCCAATAGATTATAGTGGAAAAAGGTACTCCTCAATTACTTTTATACTTTTTCGGGCTAAGGAGACTAAACTCAGAAAAAGGTTGTGAGTCCATAGTTAAACTCTTTTCAGACTCCTTAAAATTGAAAAGATTGTCGAATGAACTTGTCTTTGTCACACTCGTTAAATGGTTTTGAATAGACATCTTTTCAGTGCAAGTTTAATCCTTTTTCGAACTGATTAGACTAAATCCGAAAAAGGTACTCCCTGGAGTCTTCTTTTGCATTTTTTCAGACTCTCTAAATGTGAAAAAAACTACCAAGCTTACCTTCTACGGGCTCATAAAAGTTTACATAGATTGGGTCTCACTGTTTCATGCTTAATTGCATTGTGGGTCTCATCTTTGAGTCTTTTTCCTAATGCCGGCTCCATGTTTCTCTCAACTGAACCTTTGAAGAATTCCTTATATGCAAGCCTTGCAACACTTTTTGCCTCTACGATCTGACAGCTTGACCCATGGAGGAATTTTGCCCGAGTGTCCTTATCATGCACATCTCTCCTTGCCCTAAGAATTAGTATGTTCCATGTGCTTGGAAACCGTTTTGTTATCGTGACACTCATTCCTCATTTGTAACAGAGCATTCTTTTGTTCCTTTTCAAGCTCTTTAAAAATTGAAAAAGACAAAAAAATCAAATATTCCAAAAAGAGGGGATGGGAAATATACATTCTTTTTTCGAAAACAAAGATAGTTTACCTTGGACAAAGCACATCCTTCCGTTTGTTCATAAAGAATTGAGATCTAGTATGACATTAGGAAGATGTTCTCGCTACATAGAGTTGTGTCCTCATCCACTTGGTTACTCTTCCAAACATATGGAGAGTTTGCGTTGCTTCCTACATCAAAAACTTATGTCAATGTCATGTTGCCTGAGTCTGATCATCTTTCGTGATTTTTTCCAAGGGAAGTTTTACCCAACTTGAGTCGACCTTTCCATAGTTTGTCTCTTGAATTTCATATTTAGGCCATGCCAAGAGTCCAGTCAAGTTCAGATTCAAAATCGATGAAGTTCTCTACATGATCATTAAGATCCTCCAGTCTTTTCCGGACGGATTATCGAAGACCTCAGAGTAGTGTGTCTTACACTCACATTGTACTCCTACATGAGTTTTGAATATCTTGAAGTTGTTTCTCGAGCTATGAAGACTTCATCTCCAGCCGCAGGTGTCACTAGCTTCTTGAAGATGCATACTGTACTTGTATATCTTCGAATGATTTTGAGATGTAGATCCATTGTGTATTTCTCACGGCTACACTTTATATAGTTATAACATGGTTATGCATTGTATTTGATTGGAAGCCATGATTTAGTTCATCCAGAGCATGGGTATTCCCGCCTCAGAGAGACAATTGTTGTTTTACAGATGGCACCTCCTGAACTATGCTCCCGGGCTCACTAGATTTTGTGCATTGGTGAAGATGTTGTAATGTATTTCGACCATCAGTTTCTCTTCCAACTTCATACATTAGGGGGCATCTATTATAGCCCTAAAATTCTCTACTCATGCATATATGGCATTGGCCTTCTTACTTACATAATTTTCCAAATCATTGCTGAGGAGATCTACTTAAAAAACCAATTTTTAGAGCATGTAAGCGCCCTGCACCACTACCGCCTGTGTACATACACTTGCTAAATGCTAAATATCATGCGTACATATGCTTGCTGTACACTAAAAAACCTACGTATACCTCCAAAAGTTGCAAAAATTAAAAATTTGTAAGGAATTCAATGGAATTTACGGGCTATTGGAGGTTTACCAATCAATTCACCTACTATAGCCCGTCCCCCAACCAAATAACCATCCTTTTGTCATATAAAAAGAGGTGTCAGGGTCTCATTTTAGAACCAAGAATTAGAATGGTGAAACTTTGCCCAATTTCACTTCCCTTCCTTGCCCAAGAATTTGCAACCTTTTGTGAGTTACTGCCTCAACATTCCCTCTTCAACCCCTTTTCTTCCATTCATTCCATTCCCTTTCCTTGAGGTGATTAGTAGATTGTGAGAAGAGGCTTATTGAAGGTGCACTTGGAGCATTATAAAGAGGATCCTGGACCAGGTTCGCGAAACAGAGGCTGACAAGGATTGTAAATTTCAGTGTTTGTTTAATCAATAAAATAATCTCTTTTCCCTGTCCCAAATGATGATGTTTTATGTATTTTCTTTGATTTATACATAACATTTGATATCTAACCCTAATTCATGAATAGAAATAGTATGATTGTACCCTTGTTTACCTAGTCTTGGATGCAGGTCAGCTTTGGGAGGAGACTTGCAGCCTTTGGCGCTACAGAGCTTGAGGAGATCATCACCAGACATTGGATAAAAGGTACAGTTACTGATATTCTCTTCTATTGCTTTATGTTCATTTATTTTTGTATGTTTGGGGTAGTGTAGAAACTATATTGAATTTTAGAAGGTCATTTGATATGTCTATATCCTAAACCCTAGTATAGTTATAGGGGGATTTTCCTGCTAGTACCAAGACACATGAGAAGATAAAATACATGTCCATGGTCCCTTATTCATCATCAGTTGGCAGCTTGATGCACGCGATGGTTTGCACAAGACCAGATATTGCACATGCAATGGGAATTGTGAGCAGGTATATGAACAATCCAAGTAAATAACATTGGGAGGTAGTAAAGTGGATTCTTAGTGTTTGAGAGGCACTGCTACTCATGCATTATGTTTTGGAGGTTCAGACACTATTCTACAGGGATATGTTGATTCAAATATGGCAGGTGATAACGATAGAAGGAGGAGCACCAAAGGGTATGTTTTTCCTATAGGTGGAACAACAATAAGTTGGATTTTGAAACTGTAAAAGGTTGTTACGCTTTCAACAACAGAAGCAAAGTATGTTGTTGCTATAGAGGATAGTAAAGAAACAATTTGGTTACAGAGGTTTATGGAGGAATTGGGAAAGAAGCAGGAGTATAGCAGGTTGTACTGTGATGATGAGAGTACCATTCATCTTGTAAATAAATAAGCCTTCCATTCAAAGACTAAGAATATACAAATCAGGTACCATTTCATACGATCCATTGGAAGATGGACATTTGAAGTTGGAAAAGATACATATAGACAAAATCCTGCAGACATGTTAACAAAGGGAGTAACCAGGGAGAAACTGAGTTCCTTCTCAGTTTAAGTTGGCCTTCGAGCATGAAGGTTGTTACACATTATTTTAGTTACCCCTATGAATGTTAATGATGTAAACCTATCCTTTGTATTTAAAAGGATCAATGGCCTTAATCCCTAAAGAAGAATGAAGACACTTTTTCCTAGAAAGATGAAAACTATCTTTTCCTTTGTAAAAACCTGATAAACAGGGATCGTCGCACATTTATTAGTGTTAAGGGTGCAATGATCTAGGATCATCGCAGGTTGCACCACATTGGCTTGTGATGTCGTCATAGGTTTCTTAGTGTTAAGGGTGCAATGATTTTCGTACGAAGGAAAAAGAGGAATTTCTCGAAAGTTCTAGAATAGAAGCTTCAAGGGTGAAGTGGCCTCTGATTGGTTTGGATCTGAGTTGCGTCCTTGATCTCATGGGATCATCCTAACCTCCTCACCCTATCCTTTTAATCCTATAAAAGGAAAGGAGTTCTCATGGGGAAAGGGAGTTGGGGAAAGTTAGCTTGGTGAGCATGGAAAGTTAGCTTGATTGAATTCTTGAGTTTTGTAGCTTGGAGTTTTTGGAGCTTGTATGTTAGCTTTGAGATTTTCTTTCTCAAGATAGATTGTTGATCTTAGAATCCATGGAGAAAAAGTGCGTGGGAAGCAAGGAACTGTTGGAAGGAACCTGACAACATCAAGGCATCTGGTTGTATCTTTCTTCCACATTCTTCAATACAGTGATATATTTCTTTCCCATAAAATTGGTATTATTTTATTGTATGACTCCTTGATCACATACTATGTTTGTTTATAGCTTTGGAATAGGTGTGAAAGATAACTTTCCAAAGCTGTAAACAAACATAGTATCTTGTGCTAGGGAGAGGTAAATCCACTTATTACATTTTTTCCTAGGAATCCCTTCTAACACAAGGGTCAATCAGGAGGTCGCATTAGGATTGGCAGAGTTACTCACCCTGCTTTGTTTGTCTTAGTGTAGAGATTGCGTGTATTATTGGGGGTCACTTGAGAATAAAATCCTATGGGGAGATTCTCAATTTTATTTTGGGCTTAGATACCCTGCCTTTGCGCATGGATCGGACTGTTGACTATTTCCCCAAGAATCATTGTCATAATTGGTAACCTTAGTGGCCTATCTCTTTAGGGTCTTTACACGAGGTGACTGTGGAGGGACAAGAATTCATGGTACCTGGAATCGACATTGGCCAAACTCATTTGGGATCCTTGGAGGGTATACCCACGACTATGTGTGTGAGATTGCACCAGGGTGTAAGTTTGTTAAGCATGTCGTCAACGTAACTTTTCCACCTGCTCTATCTAATCCCCTTATTACATTGTTCTCACGACGTTGGATTTCATCACCAACTAGTGCGTTCATTGTGAGAAGGTTTTGTTTGTTTGCTTGCTTCCTAGATTTTTAGCATGTGTTGTTTATTTTCCCTAGCATACTCTAGGTTGGATCTGTGTTTAATGGTGTCAGTTCCCGGAATGACCAATGAAACAACCCCTACTCTGGGGGAGCCTTTTGTTTTTCCTCCTTACATCGCTAATTTGAGCCTTCCAGGTCTCATGATTGGATTTCCAGTATGGTTGTTTTCCACTTCAGTAATCTTGAATGCAACAAGTGCTTCGGTTGTAAGTACTTCCCCCCAAGAACATCAACCTCATGTTGATCCTTCACGTTATTCACTAGTAATATCTTCTTCGCTTGTTTCACTTGCAAGGTATTCTTCCATTTCATCTTCTTCGCTGAGTGAAATCTCTGAAGCTAGTCACCCAGTGGATGAGAAGAAGAAGAAAAAGAAGATTAAGAAGAAGAAAAATAAGCAAGGGTCCAAACTTCCAACCAATGCGAGACATGTTGGAAAACAACCAGTTACTGATAATCATGATGGGAGTGTTGATGATACTGAGATCACACCAAAAAACCTGCAAGCCCAAGTACCATTGCAGGCTTTGTAAGGGTAGCCATATTCTGAAGGATTTCCCTGGTCTATCCAAGGTTATCGAAGCATGGTCCACACACCCTCGCCAACCCATGTCGTCAGCCTCTGAATAACATGCTGATGAGCTCCCGTCAACTAGTCAAGATACCGTTGGGAAGAAGAAAAGTAGAGTCAAGTTCCCGTGTATGTTATGTGGAGCGATTCATCAAACTCACCTTTTCCCTTATATGGATGAAGCCTTGAAATTATTGGAAGACATGACTATTTCCCAACCTCAACTTCTAGTTTCTTATCACAAGCTTATTCTCAACCAACCTATAGTTGATGGAATGATCAATCCGGTCCCTTCATCAGTCAGTCCGATTGATCAGGTAGTCAATCTAGTCACGTCCTTAGTTGAACCAATTGACAAAGTGATAGATCCGATCCCATCATCAATCACTGCCACTCTCCCGATAGAGAGTGCAACCCAAGTGGTCGATCCGTTTCCACCCATTGAACCCATTCTCCCCTTAGAGAATGAAACCCAAGTGGTCGATTTGATCTCGTCATCGGTCGATCCAACTCTCTCGCTAGAGAGTAAACCTGATACTACTCATGTTTTTCTTGTTGATACAGACACTACCGTGCTGAGAGGCATTCCTCCTTCTCCCATGGAACCCCCTCCAAGTAATGAGGCCATCCTTTTTGATTGGGGTGCACTAACCAGACCTCGTCTTCCCTCTCAAATTCCCATCAAGATTACAGTACAAGTTTGTCGTCGGGACGTTCCTCAAACGTTGATAGATGAAGGTGCGTCTGTTAACATTTTTTCCTCTATTTCCTGGAAATATTTGGGTTATCGTCAACTTGTAATGGCTAAGAAAAATTTGTTAGCTTTTAATAGAAGAACCAATCACCCTTTAGGAGTCCTTCCTCAGTATCCTTTAACTTTGGGAGGGAAAATTATCTTTATTGATGTTATGGTAGTCCAAGACCCCTTGGATTTCGATTAAATCCTTGGGAGAGATTATGTCTATGCCATGAAATCTATCGTGTCCACTCTTTTTCGTGTGATATCTTTCCCTCATGATGGAAGAGTTGTGACTATTGATCAACTTTCGTTTGTTGGCCCTGACTTGACCATCAACTCAATGACCTGCCTAGATGGTTTGTATATGTAGACGGTATCACCTCTGCCACACGCAAATTATGTGGCGTTGTCTTCATGTCTTCAGCTGCCGACAAAGATGATCCTCTCGTTGTATTCTCAGTCTCTTATGACTTAGATCTGGTAGTTGACATGGTGATATGTTTGATAGAGATTTTAGAGCCTGATCTCCTTACCCCTGTCACGAACCTCGACATGTGTTCCTTCCAAAGTGTGTTTCTTCCATCAAGTGAATATTTCTTGGAATCCATGACCAAGTTTTGTCCCTTGAAATGGTGTCCTTCCAGAGAATTTTCCTCTTGGAAGCCATGATCAAGAAGAAGAGGTTGTTAAGCATGGTTTTTTGATTTCAAGAGGGCTTGCTTCCTATATTTTTTAGTCAGTGTTGTTTGTTTTACCTAGCATACTCTAGGTTAGATCTGTGTTTAATGGATTCAGTTCCCAGAATGACCAATGAAACAACCCTTGCTCTGGGGGAGCCTTTTGTTTTTCCTCCTTACGAGAACATTGGTCCTCCTTACATCTCTACTTTGAGCCTTCCAGGTCTCACAATTGGATTGTCGGTATGGTTGTTTTCCACTTCGGTAATCCCGAATGAAGCAAGTGCTTCGGTTGTAAGCACTTCCCTCCAAGAACATCAACCTCGTGTTGATCCTTTTCCTTCTTCACCAGTAAGACCTTCTTCGTCTGTTTCACTTGCAAGGTATTCTTCCATTTCAGCTTCTTCGATGAGTAAAATCTTTGAAGCTAGTCACCCGATGGATAAGAAGAAGAATAAAAATAATATTAAGAAGAAGAAAAATAAGCAAGGGTCCAAACTTGAAACCATTGCCAGACATGTTGGAGAACAACCAGTTACTAATAATCATGATGGGAGTGTTGATGATACCAATATCAAACAACCTGTAAGCCCAAGTACCCTTGTAGGATTTGTAAGGGTAGCCATCTTCTTAATAATTTCCCTGGTCTATCCAAGGTTATCGAAGCATGGTCCACACTCCCTCACCAACCCATGTCGTCAGCCTCTGAACAACATGCTGACGACCTCCCATCAACTAGTCAAGATACCGTTGGGAAGAAGAAAAGTAGAGTCAAGTTCTCGTGTATGTTATGCAGAGGGATTCATCAAACTCACCTTTGACCTCGTATGGATGAAGCCTTGAAATTACTAGAAGACATGACTATTTCCCAACCTCAAATTCCAGTTTCTTATCGCAAGATTATTCTCAGCCCACCTGTAGTTTATGGAATGATCAATTCGGTCCCTTCGTTGGTCAGTTCGATTGATTAGGTAGTTAATCTGGTCACGTCCTTAGTTGAACCAGTTGGCAAAGTGCTTGATTCAATCCCATCGTTGGTCATTCCCACTCTCCCGGTAGAGAGTGCAACCCAAGCTATCGATCCGTTTCCACCCGTCGACCCCATTCTCCCCTTGGAGAATGAAACCCAAGTGGACGATCTAATCTTGTCATCGGTTGATCCTACTCTCTCGCTAGAGAGTAAACCTAATACTGCTCATATTTTTCTTGTTGATACAGACACTACCATGCTGGGAGGCATTCCTCCTTCTCCCATGGAACCCCCTCCATGTAATGAGGCCATCCTTTTTGATTGGGGTACACTAACTGGACCTCATCTTCCCTCTCACATTCCTTTCAATATTACAATACAATTTTATGGTCGGGACATTCCTCAGACACTGATAGACGAAGGTGCGTATGTTGGTATTTTTTCCTCTATTGCTTGGAAAGATTTGGGTTATCCTTAGCTTGTACCGGTTACACAAAATTTGTTTACTTTTAACAAAAGAACCAGTCATTGTTTAGGAGTCCTTCCTCAATTTCCTATAACTTTGGTAGGGAAAAATGTCTTTATTGATGTTATGGTAGTCGAAGACCCCTTGAATTTCGATTTACTCCTTGGGCGAGATTATGTTTATGCCATGAAAGCTATCATGTCCACTCTTTTTCGTGTGATATATTTCTCTCATGATGGAAAAGTTGTGACTATTGATCAACTTTCATTTGTTGGCCCTGACTTGACCATCAAATCAATGGACTCCCTAGATGGTTTGTATATGCAGACAGTATCAACTCTGCCACATGTCCATTATGTGGCATTGTCTCCCATGTCTTCAACTACCGATGAAGATGACACTCTCATTGTATGCTCAGTCTTTTATGACCTAGATCCAGTAGTTGACATGGTGATCTCTTCTATATAGATTTTAGAGCCTGATCTCCTTACCCCTATCGCAACCCTCAACATGTGTTCCTTCCAAAGTGTATTTCTTCCATCAAGTGAAGATGTCTTGGAAGCCATGACAGAGTTTTGTCCCTTGACATGCTGTCCTTCCAGAGTATTGTCCTCTTGGAATCCATGATCAAGAAGAAGAGGTTGTTGAGCATGGTTTTATGATTTCAAGTGGGTTTGCTTCCTAGATTTTTAGCGTGTGTTGTTTATTTTCCCTAGCATACTCTAGGTTGGATATATGTTTAATGGATTTAGTTCCTGGAATGACCAATGAAACAACCCCTGCTCCGAGGGAGCCTTTTGTTTTTCCTCCTTATCGAAATGTTGGTCCTCCTTACATCGCTACTTTGAGCCTTCCATGTCTCACAATTGGATTGCTGGTATGTTTTTTTTTCACTTCAGTAATCCTGAATGCAACAAGTGCTTCGGTTGTAAGCACTTACCCCTAAGAACATCAACCTCGTGATGATCCTTCACCTGTTTCACTTGCAAGGTATTCTTCCATTTCATCTTTTTTGCCAAGTGAAATGTTTGAAGATAGTCACCCGGTGGATAAGAAGAATAAGACAAGGAAGATTAAGAAGAAGAAAAATAATTAAGGGTCCAAACTTCCAACCACTGCCAAACATGTTGGAAAATAACCACTTATTGATAATCGTGATGGGAGTGTTGATGATACTAAGATCACCCAAAAAAACTGTAAGCCCAAGTACCCTTGCAGACTTTGTAAGGGTATCCATATTCTTAAGGATTTCCCTAGTCTATCCAAGGTTATCGAAGCATGGTCCACACGCCCTGACCAGCCCATGTCGTCATCCTCTGAAAAACATGTTGATGACCTCCCGTCAACTAGTAAAGATACCGTTGTGAAGAAGAAAAGTAGAGTCAAGTTCCCGTGTATGTTATGCAGAGGGATTCATCAAGCTCACCTTTTCCCTCGTATGGACGAAGCTCGAAATTACTAGAATGCATTTCCCAACCTCAACTTCTAGTTTCTTATCGCAAGCTTATTATCGACCCACCTATAGTTGATGGAATGATCAATTCGATCCCTTCGTCGGTTAGTTCGGTTTATCAGGTAGTCAATCTGGTCACGTACTTAGTTGAACTAAATGACAAAGTGATTGATCTGATCCCATTGTTGGTCAATCCCACTCTCCCGATAGAGAGTGCAACCCAAGTGGTCGATCCGTTTCCACCCGTCGACCCCATTCTCCCCTTGGAGAATGAAACCCAAGTGGTCGATCTGATCTCATCATCGGTCGATCCTACTCTCCCGCTAGAGAGTAAACCTGATACTGCTCATGTTTTTCTTGTTGATACAAACACTACCATGCTGGGAGGCATTCCTCCTTCTCTTGTGGAACCCCCTCCAAGTAATGAGGTCATCCTTTTTTATTGGGGTGCACTAAACGGAGCTCGTCTTTCCTCTCACATTCCTTTCAATATTAAAATACAAGTTTGTCATTGAGACATTCCTCAGACGCTGATAGATGAAGGTGCATATGTTAGTATTTTGTCCTCTATTACTTGGCACGCTTTGGGATATCCTCAGCTTGTACCGGTTACACAAAATATGTTATCTTTTAATAGAAGAACCATTCACCCTTTAGGAGTCCTTCCTCAGTTTCCTGTAACTTTGGGAGGGAAAATTGTCTTTATTGTTGTTATGGTAGTCCAAGACCCCTTGGATTTCGATTTACTCCTTGGGAAAGATTATGTCTATGACATGAAAGCTATTGTGTCCACTCTTTTTCATGTGATATATTTCCCTCATGACGGAAGAGTTGTGACTATTGATAAATTTTTGTTTGTTGGTCGTGACTTGACCATCAACTCAATGACCCCCCTATATGGTTTGTATATGCAGATGGTATCACCTCTTCCACAAGTTAATTATGTGGTGTTGTCTCCCATGCCTTCAGCTACCGATGAAGATGATCCTCTCATTGTACGCTCAATCTCTTATGACCTAGATCTGGTATTTGACATGGTGATCTCTTCGATAGTGATTTTAGAGCTTGATCTCCTTACCCTAATTGCGGCCCTCGACATGTGTTCCTTCCAAAGTGTGTTTCTTCCTCCAAGTGAAGATCTCTCGGAAGCCATGACAGATTTTTTCCCTTGACATGGTGTCCTTCTAGAGCATTGTCCTCTTGGAAGCCATGATCAAGAAGAAGAGGTTGTTGAGCATGGTTTTCTGATTTCAAGTGGGCTTGCTTCCTAGATTTTAGCATGTGTTGTTTATTTTCCATAGCATAATCTAGGTTGGATCTGTGTTTAATGGTGTCAGTTCCCGGAATGACCAATGAAACAACCCCTAATCTGGGGGAGAATTTTTTTTTTCCTCCTTTCGGAAACGTTGGTCCTCGTTACATCTCTACTTTGAGCCTTCCAGGTCTCATAATTGGATTGCCAGTATGGTTGTTTTCCACTTCAATAATCCTGAATGCAATAAGAGCTTCGGTTGTAAGCACTTCCCCCCAAGAACATAAACCTTGTGCTTATTCTTCACCTTATTCACCAGTAAGATCTTCTTCTCCTATTTCACTTGCAAGGTATTCTTCCATTTCATCTTCTTCGTTGAGTGAAAGCTTTGAAGCTAGTCACCCAGTCGATAAGAAGAAGAAGAAAAAGAAGACTAAGAAGAATAAAAATAAGAAATGGTCCAAACTTCCAACCACTTCCAGACATGTTGGAAAAAAACCAGTTACTGATAATCGTGATGGGAGTGTTGATGATACCAAAATCACCCAAACAAACCGTAAGCCCAAGTACCCTTGTAGGATTTGTAAGGGTAGCCATCTTCTTAAGGATTGCCCTGGTCTATCCAAGGTTATAGAAGCATGGTCCACACACCCTCACCAACCCATGTCGCCAGCCTCTAAACAACATGATGACGACCTCCCGTCAACTAGTCAAGATACCGTTGGGAAGAAGAAAAGTAGAGTCAAGTTCCCATGTATGTTATGCAGAGGGATTCATCAAAATCACCTTTTCCCTCATATGGACGAAGCCTAGAAATTACTATAAGACATGACTATTTCCTAACCTCAACTTCTAGTTTCTTATCACAAGCTTATTCTCGACCCACCTGTAGTTGATGGAATGATCAATCCGGGCCCTTTGTCGGTCAGTCCGGTTGATTAGGTAGTCAATCTGGTCACGTCCTTAGTTGAACCATTTGACAAAGTGATTGATCCGATCCCATCGTCGATCAATCCCACTCTCCCAATAGAGAGTGCAACCCAAGAGGTCGATCTATTTCCACCCATCCACCCCATTCTACCCATGGAGAATGAAACCCAAGTGGTTGATCTGATCTTGTCATCGGTCGATCCTACTCTCCCGCTAGAGAGAAAACCTGATACTACTCATGTTTTTCTTGTTGATATAGACACTACCTTGCTGGGAGGCATTCTTCCTTCTCCCGTGGAACCCCCTCAAAGTAATGAGGTCATCCTTTTTGATTGGGGGAAACTAACCAGACCTCGTCTTCCCTCTCACATTACTTTCAATATTACATTACAAGTTTGTCATCGAGACTTTCCTTAGATGTTGATAGATAAAGGTGCGTTTGCTAGTATTTTTTCCTCTATTGCTTGGAAAGCTTTGGGTTATCCTCAGCTTGTACCGATTACTCAAAATCTGTTAGCTTTTAACAGAAGAACCAATCACCCTTTAGGAGTCCTTCCACATTTTCTTGTAAATTTGGGAAGGAAAAATATCTTTATTGATGTTATGGTAGTCCAAGACCCCTTGGATTTTGATTTACTCCTTGGAAAGATTATGTCTATGCCATGAAAGCTATCGTATCCACTCTTTTTCGTGTGATATATTTCCCTCATGATGGAAGAGTTGTGACTATTGATCAACTTTCGTTTGTTGGCCCTGACTTGAACATCAAATCAATGCCCTCCCTGGATGGTTTGTATATACAGATGGTATCACCTCTACCACAGGTCAATTATGTGGCATTGTCTCCCATGCCTTCAACTGCCGATGAAGATGATCCTCTCGCTGTATGCTTAGTCTCTTATGACTTAGATCCAGTAGTTGACATGGTGATATCTTCAATACAAATTTTAGAGCCTGATCTCTTTCCCCTGTCGTGACCCTTGACATGTGTTCCTTCCAAAGTGTGTTTCTTTCATCAAGTGAAGATCTCTTGGAAGCCATGACTGAGTTTTGTCCCTTGACATGGTGTCCTTCCAGAGCATTTTCCTCTTAGAAGCCATGATTAAGAAGAAGAGGTTGTTGAGCATGGTTTTCTGATTTCAAGCAGGCTTGCTTCCTACATTTTTAGCATGTGTTGTTTATTTTCCCTAGCATACTCTAGGTTGGATCTATGTTTAATGGCGTCAGTTCCCAGAATGACCAATGAAACAACCACTGCACCGGGGGAGCCTTTTGTTTTTCCTCCTTACAGAAACGTTGGTCCTCCTTACATCGCTACTTTGAGCCTTCCAGGTCTCACAATTGGATTTCTGGTATGGTTGTTTTCCACTTCAGTAATCCCGAATGCAGCAAGTGCTTTAGTTGTAAGAACTTCCCCCCAAGAACATTAACCTCCTATTGATCCTTCGCCTTATTCACCAGTAACATCTTCTTCGCCTATTTCACTTGCAAGGTATTCTTCCATTTCATCTTCTTCGTTGAGTGAAAGCTCTGAAGCTAGTCACTCGGTGTATAAGAAGAATATGAAAAACAAGATTAAGTAGAAGAAAAATAAGCAAGGGTCCAAACTTCCAATCACTACCAGACATGTTGGAAAACAACCAGTTACTGATAATCATGATGGGAGTGTTGATGATACCAAGATCACCCAAACAACCCATAAGCCCAAGTACCCTTGTAGGCTTTGTAAGGGTAGCCATCTTCTTAAGGATTGCCCTGGTCTATCCAAGGTTCTCCAAGCATGGTCCACACGCCTTCGCCAGCCCATGTCATCAGTCTCTCAACAACATGCTGACGACCTCCCGCCAACTAGTCAAGATACCGTTGGGAAGAAGAAAAGTAGAGTCAAGTTCCCGTGTATGTTATGTGGAGGGAATCATGAAACTCACCTTTTCCCTTGTATAAACGAAGCCTCAAAATTACTAGAATACATGACTATTTCCCAACCTCAACTTCCAGTTTCTTATCACAAGCTTATTCTCGACCCACCTGTAGTTGATGGAATGATAAATTCGGTCCCTTCATCTGCTAGTTTGGTTGATTAGGTAGTCAATCTGGTCACGTCCTTAGTTGAACTAATCGACAAAGTGATCGATTTGATCCCATCATCGGTCAATCCCACTCTCCCGATAGAGAGTGCAACCCAAGCGGTCGATGCATTTCCACTCGTTGACCCCATTCTCCACTTGGAGAATGAAACCCAAGTGGTCGATCTGATCTCATCATCGGTCGATCCTACTCTCCTGCTAAAGAGTAAACCTGATACTGCTCATTTTTTTCTTGTTGATACAGACATTGCCATGCTCGGAGGCATTCCTCCTTCTCTCGTGGAACCCCCTCAAGTAATGAGGCCATCCTTTTTGATTGGGGTGCACTAACTGGACCTCGTCTTCCCTCACACATTCCTTTCAAGATTACAATACAATTTTGTGGTCGGGACATTCCTTAGACGCTGATACATGAAGGTGTGTGTGTTAGTATTTTGTCCTCTATTTCTTGGCAAGCTTTGGGTTATCCTCATATTTTAACAGCTACACAAAATATATTAGCTTTTAATAGAAGAACCAGTCACCCTTTAGGAGTCCTTCCTCAGTTTCCTATAACTTTGGGAGGGAAAACTGTCTTTATTGATGTTATGGTAGTCCAAGACCCCTTGGATTTTGATTTACTCCTTTGGCGAGATTATGTCTATGCCATGAAAGCTATCATGTCCACTCTTTTTCATGTGATATATTTCCCTCGTGATGGAAGAGTTGTGACTATTGATCAACTTTATTTTGGTGGCCCTGACCTTACCATCAACTCAATGGCCTCCCTAGATGGTTTGTATATGCAGACGGTATCACCTCTTCCACAGGTCAATTATGTGGCGTTCTCTCCCATGCCTTCACCTACCGATGAAGATGATCCTCTCGCTATACGCTCAGTATCTTATGAATTAGATCCGGTAGTTGACATGGTGATCTCTTTGATAGAGATTTTAGAGCCTAAAATCCTTACCCCTATTGCGACCCTCGACATGTGTTCCTTCCAAAGTGTGTTTCTTCCATCAAGTGAATATCTCTCGGAAGGCATGAGTGATTTTTGTCCTTTGACATGGTTTCCTTCAAGAGAATTATCCTCTTGGAAGCCATGATCAAGAAGAAGAGGTTTTTGAGCATGGTTTTCTGATTTCAAGTGGGCTTGCTTCATATATTTTTAGCGTGTGTTGGTTATTTTCCCTAGCATACTCTAGGTTGGATCTGTGTTTAATGGTGTTAGTTCCCGTAATGACCAAGGAAACAATCCTTGCTTCAGGGGAGCCTTTTGTTTTTCCTCCTTATGGAAACGTTGGTCCTCCTTACTTCGCTACTTTGAGCCTTCCAGGACTCACAATTGGATTGTCAGTATGGTTGTTTTCCACTTCGGTAATCCTGAATGCAGCAAGTGCTTCAGTTGTAAGCACTTCCCACCAAGAACATAAACCTCATGTTGATCCTTTTCCTTCTTCACCAGTAAGATCTTCTTCTCCTATTTCACTTGCAAGGTATTCTTCCATTTCATATTCTTCGCCGAGTGAAAGCTCTGAAGCTAGTCACCCAGTGGATAAGAAGAGGAAGAAAAATAAGATTAATAAGAAGAAAAATAAGCAAGGGTCCAAACTTCCAACCACTGCTAGACATGTTGGAAAATAACCAATTACTAATAATCGTGATGGGAGTGTTGATGATACCAAGATCACTCAAAAAAATCGTAAGCCCAAGTACGCTTGCAGGCTTTGTAAGGGTATCCATCTTCTTAAGGATTTCCCTCATCTATCCAAGGTTGTCGAAGCATGGTCCACACGCCCTCGCCAACCCATGTCGTCATCCTATGAATAACATGCCGACGACCTCCCGTCAACTAGTCAAGATACCATTGGGAAGAAGAAAAGTAGAGTCAAGTTCCCATGTATGTTATGCAAAGGGATTAATCAAACTCACCTTTGCCCTCATATGGACGAAGCCTCGAAATTACTTGAAGACATGACTATTTACCAACCTCAACTTTCAGTTTCTTATCACAAGCTTATTCTCAACCCACCTGTAGTTGATGGAATGATCAATCCAGTCCCTTCATCGATGAGTTTGGTTGATCAAGTAGTCAATCTTCTCATGTCATTAGTTGAACCAGTTGACAAAGTGATTGACACGATCCCATCATTGGTCATTCCCACTCTCCCGATAGAGAGAGCAACCCAAGCGGTCAATCCATTTCCACCCATCCACTCCATTCTCCCCTTGGAGAATGAAACCCAAGTGGTCGATCTGATCTCATCATCGGTCGATCCTACTCTCCCGCTAGAGAGAAAACCTGATACTGCTCATGTTTTTCTTATTGATATAGACACAACTGTGCTGGGAGGAATTCCTCCTTCTCCCATGGAATCCCCTCCAAGTAATGAGGCCATCCTTTTTGATTGGGGTGCACTAACCATACCTCGTATTCCTTCTCAGATTCCTTTCAATATTAAAATACAATTTTGTGGTCGGGACGTTCCTCAGACGCTGATAGATGAAGGTGCGTCTGTTAGAACTTTGTCCTCTATTGCTTGTCAAGCTTTGGGTTATCCTTAGCTTGTACTGGTTACGCAAAATTTGTTAGCTTTTAACAGAAGAACCAGTCACCCTTTAGGAGTCCTTCCTCAGTTTCCTGTAACTTTGGGAGGGGAAACTATCTTTATTGATGTTATGGTAGTCCAAGACCCCTTGTAGTTCGATTTACACGTTGGCGAGATTATGTCTATGCCATGAAAGCTATCGTGTCCACTCTTTTTCTTGTGATATATTTCCCTCATGATGGAAGAGTTGTGACTATTGATCAACTTTTGTTTGTTGTCCCTAACTTGACCATCAACTCAATGGCCTCCCTAGATGGTTTGTATATGAAGATGCTATCACCCTTTCCATAGGTCAATTATATGGCGTTGTCTCCCATGCCTTCAGTTGTCGATGAAGATGATCCTCTCATTGTACACTTAGTCTCTTATGACTTAGATACGGTAGTTGACATGTTGATCTCTTCGATAGAGATTTTAGAGCCTGATCTTCTTACCTATGTCGCGACCCTCGACATGTGTTCCTTCCAAAGTGTGTTTTTCCTATCAAGTGAAGATATCTTGGAATCCATGATTGGGTTTTTTCCCTTGACATGGTGTCCTTCCAAAGAATTTTCCTCTTGGAATCCATGATCAGGAAGAAGAGGTTGTTGAGCATGGTTTTTTGATTTCAAGCAGGCTTGCTTCCTAGATTTTTAGTGTGTGTTATTTATTTTCCCTAGAATACTCTAGGTTGGATATGTGTTTAATGGTGTTAGTTCTCAGAATGACCAATGAAACAAAGCATGCTCCAGGGGAGCCTTTTGATTTTCCTCCTTATGAAAACGTTGGTCCTCCTTACATCACTACTTTGAGCCTTCCAAGTCTCACAATTGGATTGTCGATATGCTTGTTTTCCACTTCGGTAATCTCGAATGGAGCAAGTGCTTCGGTTGTAATCACTTCCCCCCAAGAACATCAACCTCATGTTGATCCTTCCCCTTCTTCACCAGTAAGATATTCTTCGCCTATTTCACTTGCAAGGTATTCTTCCATTTCATCTTCTTCGTTAGTGAAAGCTTTGAAGCTAGTCACCTAGTGGATAAGAAGAAGAAGAAAAATAAGAAAAGGTCCAAACTTCCAACCACTGCCAGACATGTTGGAAAACAACCAATTACTGATAATCGTGATGGGAGTGTTGATGATACCAAGATCTCCCAAACAACTCATAAGCCCAAGTACCCTTGCAGGCTTTGTAAGGGTATCCATATTCTTAAGGATTGCCTTGGTCTATCCAAGGTTATCAAAGCATGGTACACACGCCCTTGCCAACCCATGTTTTCATCCTCTGAACAACATGATGACGACCTCCCTTCAACTAATCAAGATACCGTTGGGAAGAAGAAAAGTAGAGTCAAGTTTCTGTGTATGTTATGTAGAGGGATTCATCAAACTCACCTTTTCCCTCATATGGACGAAGCCTTGAAATTACTGGAAGACATGCTTATTTCCCAACCTCAACTTCCAGTTTCTTATCGCAAGCTTATTCTCGACACACCTGTAGTTGATGGAATGATCAATTTGGTCCTTCGTCGGTCAGTTCGGTTGATCAAGTAGTCAATCTGGTCACGTCCTTAGTTGAACCATTTGACAAAGTGATCGATTCGATCCCATCGTCGGTTAATCCCACTCTCCTGATAGAGAGTGCAACCCAAGTGGTCAATCCATTTCCACCCGTCAACCCCATTCTCCCCTTGGAGAATGAAACCCAAGTGGTCGATCTTGTCTTGTCATCGGTTGATCCTACTCTCCCTCTAGAGAGTAAACCTGATACTGCTCATGTTTTTCTTGTTGATACAGACACTACTGTGCTGGGAGGAATTCCTCCTTCTCCTGTGGAACCTCCTCCAAGTAATGAGGCCATCCTTTTTGATTGGGGTGCACTAACTGGACCTCGTCTTCCCTCTCACATTCCTTTCAAGATTACAGTACAAGTTTTTGGTCGGGACATTCCTCAGATGATGATATATGAAGGTGCGTCTGTTAGTATTTTGTTCTCTATTTCTTGGAAAGCTTTGAGTTGTCCTCAGCTTGTACCGGTTACGCAAAATATGTTAGCTTTTAACAGAAGAACCAGTCACCCTTTAGGAGTCCTTCCTCAATTTCCTGTAACTTTGGGAGGGAAAAATATCTTTATTGATGTTATGGTAGTCCAAGACCCCTTGAATTTCGATTTACTCCTTTGGCGAGATTATGTCTATGCCATGAAAGCTATCGTGTCTACTCTTTTTCATGTGATATATTTCCTTCTTGATGGAAGAGTTGTGACTATTGATCAACTTTCATTTGTTGGCCCTGACTTTACCATCAACTCAATGGCCTCCCTAGATGGTTTGTATATGTAGACGGTATCACCCCTGCCACAGGTAAATTATGTGGCGTTGTCTCCCATGCCTTCAGCTACCGATGAAGATGATCCTCTCACTGTACGCTCAATATCTTATGACTTAGAACTGGTAGTTGACATGTTGATCTCTTCGATAGAGATTTTAGAGCCTGATCTCCTTACCCCTATCGCGACCCTCGACATATGTTCCTTCCAAAAGTGTGTTTCTTCCATCAAGTAAAGATCTCTTGAAATCCATGACCGAGTGTTGTCTCTTGACATGGTATCCTTCTAGAGAATTGTCCTCGTGGAATCAATGATCAAGAAGAAGAGGTTATTGAGCATGGTTTTCTGATTTCAAGCTCATTAAAAAATGAAGCCAACTTTGAGAATGTTTTTATGATTTCAAGCTCATTAAAAAATGAAACCAGTTGTGAGGATAGTTTTGCGTCTCTGTGGAAACCGCGTTAAAAAATGAAACAAAGGTTACAAGCATAGTTCCTATTTCTGTGTCAAGCTCGTTAAAAAATGAAACAGAGGTCTAGGGATTGAACCTGGATTCTCAAGCATAGTTCTTGTTCCTATGTCAAGCTTGTTAAAAAATGAAATATATTTCCCCCCCTTTCTATTTGAGTCAAGTCCTTCGTCTAGTATTTGAAGATTCATTTCATTAACCTTTGCAGTTGGATAAAACAAAGCTTAGGGGGAATTTGCTTCCAGCCTCTGAACTTCATGCTGAGGTTGAGCCACTAGCTTTTTAAGCGTGGGGCTAAGTACCAACCATGCGAATTCGTGAACGATGCGTTGGGAAGTTACAAGCATAGTTTCCTCTGGTTCACGCTTGTGTAAAAATGAAACCAGGTCCAAGTATAGTTTCCTCTGGTTCAAGCTTGTGTAAAAATGAAACTAGGTCCAAGCATAATTTCCTCTGGTTCAAGCTTGTGTAAAAATGAAACCAGGTCAGGGCACAAGTTTGTTTAGTTTTAAAGCTTGTGTAAAAAATAAAATCTATCCCAAGCATAGTTTTGTTTTGTTTTAAGCTTGCCTAAAAATGAAAACAATCCCAAGCTTAGTCTTTGTTCTTTCTCATGCTCGTAAATACCCGAGAATGTAACCGAGTAAACTTTTATCAAATTTTCAGACTCACAAAGGTTATACGAAAAAGGAACCCCCTGGAGTCCTCTTTAATCTCTTTTCAGACTCTCTAAACATGAAAATATGGCCGAGCCATCTTGTTCTTTTCATGCTTGTTAAAGTATTTGAAGAAAATGTCTGTTGAGTGGTAGTTTATCTCTTTTTCGGTCTCATCAGACTACTTTACAAAAAAAGACATTTTTGAGTTTCATTTATAGTGTTTTTCAGACTCTTTAAATATGAGAAACCTCTGCATTTTCTTTCTGTGGACTCATAAAACAAACATCGAAAGACCCATATGGGACCGAACCACTCCTTCCTAGAGTTCATTAAACATACTTCAAGGGACTCATCCGAAGAATGAGCTTATAGTTCAAGCATATGTTATCCTCCTCAATCTTGTGTAAAAATAAAGAGGTACTCGCCAGAACTGGTGGGGGAAAAATTGGGAAAGAAATGTATCTAAACCTGTATTATATGGAAGAGTTGCTTTTGAACATGACACCCTTTCACCCTCTTTTTGTCTAGGTTGGAAAATTCACTTGTCTCTTGATCATACTCCTTTATAATATTACAAATTGGTATGTGATCCCTGTTGTGGAGTCAATGTTTCCAAGATAGTTGTTGTGTCATCAATATGTTCAAAGAGAATTTCAACTTAGAAATCATTCTATTGTGTCAACCATTTCTGTAGTCCTTAACCCTTCTATTTCGTTGACCATCCCTGAGTCAGTTCTAAATCATTTGTTACTCTGATCTACTTCAAATCTTGTTACCTGTTTCGTGTCATTGACGTGGGATACATTAAGGCCCTCCTATGACGAGTCTTTTCATGTTGACTTCAACTAATTATCCAAGAATTAGACTTAGAAACTAATTGGTACCTTGGAACTTGCATGCCTCAATGGAAGGTTTCCTCGCTTTTGACAGTGGGTTTTCATTATTGACCCCTGATCGGGAGATTCCGCCGAGTGTTTGACTTCATATCATTAATTCAAATTCATTGGATTGTACTAAAGTACCTTGGGTGTCATTGAAATTAATGGTGATTTCCCTCCCATTTGTTAACAATATACATTAATGACTGGTAATCAAGTGGTTTCTACCATGTTCGACTTCAACAAATGTATTCAAATGTAAGTGATGGAGATGAAGACCCTGGAACCTTTCTGACATATTCAGGTTGCATTGGAGTATATTCAAATTGTGCTATTGCATAGATCCATAGTGTATGTCTTGTGGCTATGTTCAAATTTGAGTCTTTAACACATAGATCCATAGTGTAATTTTGGTGGCTGTGTTCAAATTTGAGTCATAATGGCATGGATCCACAATGTATGTTTGGTGGCCATGACCTGTATTACTTGACATGGATATTTGCATGTCAGAATTTATGCTTTGAGTCATTTGTATTCTAAGAATGGTAATGCCTACCTCAGTGATGATATATTATTGTACTGTATTTCCTTGTTTGTTGGCAGGTTTCCGTCCGATGCGTTCCTTATTCCCTACACATACTCGACAAAGTATTTCAACTATCACTCTGTTATAACTTCATACTTTGGGGGGATCTCTATTACACATTATTTTTGTTACCCCTATGACCATTAATGATGTAAACCTATCCTTTGTCTTTAAAAGGATCAATGGCCTTAATCCCTGAAGAAGAATGAAGACACTTTTTCCCAAAAATATGAAAATTATCTTTTCCTTTGTAAAAACCTTATAAATAGGGATCATATCACCTTGCTTAGTGTTAAGGGTGCGACAATATAGGATCATCACAGGTTTCATCACAATGGCCTGCGATGTCATTGTAGTTTTCTCAGTGTTAAGGGTGCGGCGATTTCCGTACGAAGGAAAAAGAGGAATTTCTCTAAAGTTCTAGAATAGAATCTTCGAGGGTGAGGTAGCCTCTGATCGGTTTGGATCTGAGTCATGTCCCTAATCTCATGGGATCATCCTAACCTCCTCACCCTATTCTTTCCATCCTATAAAAGGAGAGGAGTTCTCATGGGGAAAGTGAGCTAGGGAAAGTTAGCTTGGTGAGCATGGACAATTAGCTTGATTGAGTTCTTGAGTTTTGTAGCTTGGAGTTTTTGGAGCTTGTATGTTGGCTTTGAGATTTTCTTTGTCAAGATCGATTGTTGATCTCAAAATCCATGGAGAAGAAGTGTGTGGGAAGAAAGGAACCGTGGGAAGGAACCTGACAACATCAAGGCATATGGTTTTATCTTTCTTCCACATTCTTTAATACAATGATATATCTCTTTCCCATAAAATTGGTCTTATTCTATTGTATGACTCCTTGATCACATACATAGGTTTTGTTGAGTTTACGTTGTTTCTTTCACTTCATTGGCTTGTATCTTTTTTAAAGGTTCAACATCCCATAAGCCTTGGAACAGAGCGAGGATGACACTAGCGAGGACAAATGACATTTAAAAGGTATGTCATTTATCTCTTGTTAGTTAGTATGCTTGATAATTACAACTTAGGGAACGTTTTATATTCTGTCTTGTTTTGTTCTAGTTTCGGGGTGAAACTAGGGAGATATTTTTGTGTTCGCAATTACCGATTAGTCCAATAAAAAAGGTGAAGATGAGAAATTTTCCAAGTCCAAGGTGGATCATGGTCCAACATGTACAAAAACAATGGAGTTGTTGTGATCAATATCCAAGTGGGGGATTGTTGGTTGTGGAGCCTGATTATTTTCCTGATTCAGAGGTCTTTGTTTTCAGCCGTGTTTATAACCCATGAAGAATGTACACCCCTCCACACGGGGGACCCTTGGCAGGGGTTCGGGGGCGAAGCCGCCGAAGAAATTTTTTCCTTGTAAATGTATATTGTAATTTCATAGTCAATCTTGACTGTTCATCATTAAGTCACATATATGATGATAGAGATTATGTCAGGGTTTTTTTCCCTATAAGGAAACCCTATTTTATGAGCTAATTGTATTACGACTTTGTATTATTGCGAATATTGTATTCTGAGAGAGGAGATTGTGAGAGAAAGAAGAGGAAGTTACATTGGGTGTGTTGTAGGTTGTATCCCTTCATTTGCTGGATAATAATAAAGGAAGGACCTGTAAATTTTTCTGGTGGACGTAGCCCACACTTGGTGAACCACGTATATATGTGTCTCTATTGTATCGTGTATCTTCTGTGCTTTATTTCCGCATTTGTTTATTTTATTGCTTTGCGATCCTGTTTTCTAATAGATTGAATGTGAAGTACTGGTTCTGCTACTAGAACTGATAATTTAATTGCTGCATATTTCAAGAGAGAGTTCTGGTACTGAAGATGGATGTTACTTATATTGATGAAGAATAAATCTTGAAGAAGAAGGAGATATGATGATGATACTGAAGAATATCCGGTTTTTTTGTTGAAGAAGAAGTTGATACTGCTGTTGATGAAGAAGATGATACTGATGTTGATGAAGAAGGTCTAAATTTGTTGCAAACGAAGTCTCCAAAATTGAATTTCATGAAAAATTGCATGAAATTCACAACTTGTGCTAATCTCATGTGTTGTAGGCTGGTAAAATAGATTAGTGACTAAAAATTGCGTGAAGAAAAACTACATGTGAATTTCGGTAGTTGCAGAAAGTTCCCGTGGCTACTAAAACATTTGCAATTGTAGGAATTAATTTTTTGAATATAACAATTTTACCCATAACTATGAAATCATGAACTGTAATGCCTGGTAAAAATATCTAGCTTGCTGCAATGATAAAACTCTGGAACTAAGAAGAAAAAACAATATGGTCATTTCTACTAATCTTATTTTTATGAAAAAATCTAGAAATCTTTTTGAATTCCATAGTGAAAAGAAGGAATTATCTGACTAATACTGCAAAAATGAATCTTTTCAAGCTGCCAATATTTTTTTTTTTGAGAATTGAATTTCTAGAAATAATGTTGAACATGAGTTGAATATGCCTTGTTGTTTATTTAAAAATTCTTAGAATTTTTTCCGCCAGATTTATGGTTTTCAAACAAAACTCTTGCACAATCGCGCTAGTAACTGGTTTTCACAAACCGTGCTTAATTTTTTCTTTACTTTTTATTTCATTTACTATATATATATATATATATAATTTTATTATTTTTATTTTTTAGAATAGAAAAAGAAAAAAATCACACTCAGATAAGAGTACGGGAAGAACTTCCCTTACTCACTATCTCCATCGATGGTTGTTGAAGAAAAGTAAGGAAAAATTATTCTCTGTTAGAAGGCTTATGATATAACCTTAGTCTATGCCCATTTACTAGAAAAGCAATTCTCTCCTCGTCAATGGTTTTAATTTTGACTGACCTATTATCAAAGACTATCTATCTCATACGGCCCTAACCAATGATTACTGAGCTTTCCTTTAAAGTTTTAAAATCTAGAATCAAATAAGAGAGCCCATTTTCCTGGTTTGAATTTCTTTTTCCTGATGAATTTTTCATACGTTCTCAATATTTGCTACTGGATGATAGTGGTATGTTGTACTGCATCTTGTCGGATCTCATCCAATTCATTTAGTTGTTCCAACCTCTATTGTTGTGCCTCCGGAAGATCCATCCCTATCTTTGTTGTTGTTCTGAAAGTCTTGATTTAGAACTTAATAGGAAACAAACTTGTTTTCCATACACAAGTTCATATGGTGTATGACTAGTGGTGTTCCTCCATGTGGTCCGGTAAGCCCAAAGTTCCTCCGGAAGCCTATCTTCCCAATCTCAGTGATGTCACTGAAAAATTTTGGTCAAGATGGCTTCAAGAACTTTGTTTGTGGACTCCACTTTCCCATTGGCTTGTGGATGGTAGGGGGATGACTTCCGATGCTTGATCTTATATTGTTCTATGATATTATGAACAAGCTTTGATGTGAATTGAGTGCCTTGATCTGTTGAAATTTCTTTTGGGACACCAAAACGAGTAAATATGTCCTCAAATAAAAAATATACAACAACTTTTTCATTAACATGTATAAGTGGTTTATCTTCTACCCATTTAGTGACATAATAAGTACATACTGTAATATACCTTTTCTTTCTAGACATTGGAAAATCATGTCCTACAAAATATAAGGCCCATTATTCAAATGGTTCTATGAGTACCTGAGGTTGTAGAGGAATTTCTTCTGCTTGAACCCATCTTCCCATTCGTTGGAAACTGCCACAACTTCTAAAGTTTTTCTTGGAATCTCTGAAAATATTTGGCCAATAATATACTAGATGAAGGAATTTATATGCGTTTTTTTTGTCAACAAAATGGTCTCCATATGGTTCATAGTGGTATTCCTTCAATATGTAAAATAATTCATCCTCTCGTACACACCTTCAAATGATAAGATCAGGTCCAATATGAAAAAGTTCTCCTCCAATCCATGAGTAAGTGGCAATGAGTTCAATGATCTTCTGCTTCTCCTTTGTAGAAATATGTTGAGGTAATTTTCTTGTAGCTAGATAGTTAGAAATATTTGCAAACCAAGGAGATTTAGTAGATTTTGTGAAAAGATGCTCATCATGGATTATCATTAACAAGAATTAATTCACCTTCATTATGAGTCCTAGAAATAAAACCAGCGACAACATTCTCCTTACCAGGTCTATCTACTATAGTGATATTAAATTCTTCTAATAAAAGAAACCACCAGGTAACCCTACCATTAGTAAGTGTTTTGTTCATTAAGTACCTAATGGCTCAATGGTTAGTGTGGATGAAGATCTCATACCCTTTGATATAGTGCTTAAATATGTTGATGACATGTACTACTCCAAGGAATTCTTTTTTCTTTCACTGTATAATTCAATTCAGGGGGTGCCATGTTTTTACTCACAAAATAGATGACATAAGATAATTGATTTTCCTTTTGTCCTATCACTACTCCTAAGGCCGTGTCAGAGGAATCTGTAGATATATGAAATGGAAGGGACCAATTTGGCCCTCTTAAAAAGGTGCTATAGAAATTTTCTCTTTCAGAGTTTCAAAAGCAGTTTGGCATGGAATGTTCCAAAATAATTCATTATCTTTAGTAAGGAGTTTGAATAATGGAGATGCAATTTTCGTAAAATTTTCAATGAATCGTCTATAATAACCAACGTTTCCTAAGAAATTTTTGACTTCTTTTTGGGTCTTCGGTACTGGAAGATTGGAGATGACTTCTATCTTTTTTGGATCAACTTTAATACCTGCAAAAGGCACACAATGACCCAAAACAATTCTTTTAGTTTGTAACATAAAACAATTCTCATTGCTTAATGCCAAATTAGTTTCCTGACATCTGATTATACCCTTTTCTAAATTTTCTAATGCTTCCTTGAAAGTGTTTCCATAAACAATGAAATCATCCACATATATTTTTACACAATCATGGATAGGTCAGAGAAGATACCTTGTACAACACATTGAAAAGTTGCAGGTGCATGAAACAAACCAAAATGAAGTACTACGTAGGTGTACGTCCTCGATGGACATGTCAATGTTGTTTTGTCCTTATCCTCTAGAGCTATTTGTATTTGGTTATTACCACCAAATCCATCCAAAAAGGAAAGTATTTTTTACCTGCTAGTGTATCTAAGACCCGATCTATAAAAGGAAGAGGAAAGTGATCTTTTAAAGTCACTTTATTCAATTCCCTATAGTCTACAAAAACATGACATTTTCCATTTTTCTTAGGAACAATAACTAGTGGAGATACCCGTTGATTGCCATACATTGGATATATAAAATTAACATTGAGTAATTTCTGCAATTCATCATTCACAATTTATTTCAAGAGTGGGTTCATACGTCTTTGGGGCTGTCTGACAGGCTTAGAATTATCCTCTATGTAGATATGATGAATACATGTATTAGGGTGTATTCCACACATATCAGTGTATTCTCATGCAAATGCACCATAACGTTTTTGTAATGTCTTGATTAGTTGTTTTTTTTGAATTTCTTCAAGTTTAGAATTGATATTTAGAGTTTTTCCTTGAAAATTTTCAATATCCTCATTACTTGATTATGATGTTGATTTGACAAAAGACATTGAACCTGAAATTGTTGATAAAGTATCCATAGTACAAATTTCTTGAAAATGTTTTTCCAAGATATGTTTATGATCAAAAGCATATTGTCCCCATGATATTGAGTAAAATCACAATTATTAATAAGACTGATGATTTGATTTTCCTCAATATCATTCTTTAGATTCATAACTTGGTCAATAGTTAAAATAGGTTGCACTACTTCCTCATTATCATTTGTATCTTGGAATCATTGTGTAAATTCAGATTTATTCAAAGCTTTAGTAGGTGGATATAGATTGAATTTATTTACCGAGTCCCCATGTGAAATTGTCATGTCCCCTGATCTACAACTGATAAAAACATACTCTATAGATAACCAAGGCCTCCCTAGGATTAATGGGTGCCCAACCAAGTTAGATTTTGGTTGTAAAACCATGAAATATACAGGGTACTCCTAGGAATCCAAGGAGACTATTATATCCTCTAATACACCTTCTGGTTTTATTGTTGATCTATCAACGAATTGTAAAATTGTGGGTGTATTACGAAGATTAGACAATTGTAGTTCATCCATTGTACCTTTTTTCATTACATTTATTTATGCTCCTAAATATATTAATGTGTTTTAGACTGCAACATTCTTGATGTGGATTTTTACAATGGGGCTACCAGGATCAACATATTTTTGTATATAAATTTTACTAGACATAAGATCCGCCAATTTACCAATAACTTGCATTGTTTGTGGGTCTTTCTTTTTCCTTCCTATTTTCTCTATACATAATTCCATTACTATCTTAGCATAAATTGGAATATCTTTTATTGCTTGTAGTAATGAAATTCTAATACAAATATTCTTTAACTCATCTAATAAATAATATCCTGATTGGGTGATTTTTTTTTCTAAAGCCAACCTTTCTGGGAAAGATGGAGTACTAAATTGTTTTGTTTGATTTATTGAAGATGAAGAAGTTTTATTAGTACTATCATTGTTGTTTATTTGTCTAG
Source organism: Picea engelmannii (assembly GCA_009831015.1). NCBI lineage: Eukaryota > Viridiplantae > Streptophyta > Pinopsida > Pinales > Pinaceae > Picea > Picea engelmannii. Next base: position 943,072 of record ML779694.1, on the reverse strand, counting down.
GAGTTTCCTCCTCTATAGGTTCTTCAATAATAATAGGTGCATCCTGATGAAGTACTTTCCCTGATCCAAGATGAATGTCATTTATACCAAGAGAAGTAATCATGAAAGTGGGAAAATTTTGTAGCTCAACATTGTAAGCAGGTTGTGCTACTTTATTATTGGGGTTAGAAATGTGTTTTGCAGGTAGTTGGGTTGGTCTTGGAGGTTGATTTGATGGTAATTGAAGCTGCTATGTTTGTGAAATTTGTGGTTGTGGTGGTTGGTTTGAATATGATTGTTGGACTTGTGGGGAATACTAGTTTTGTGTAGGTTATTGGGTGTATTGTTGCTGCATAGGATAAGGTGGATCAAGCATCCATAAGTAGATCCTCACCAACATTGTGGCCATGGTTTGTTTTGGGCTTACTGTGGTGCCCATGCTTGCTAAGGCATATGAATGTTCCAATTATGTTGGGGTTATTGTTGATAAAATTAAGGATTAAATTGCTGAGAGGGGTCTTGAGATATACCTGAATTCCTTGGTTGCCAAGGTATTTTTGGTGCAACAAAATATAACTTCTCTATAGTTCCTTGATTCCCTTGATAGGATGCTTTGAGTTCTAGAAGAGATGGATAGTTCTTTGTAGCATTATTATCTGCACATATACCACATAGATCAATGTTATCTAAAGGAAATTCTTTCCAAGGATGTATTTTCCTACATTTTGGACAATAAATAGTTAATGTTGCATCCTCTACCTCTTAATTTTGCTTAATTTTTAATGTGTCTAATTGAGAACCAAGAGTACCGAGAATGTTTGTTTTAAAATTGTCCAATAAATTTTCAATCTTTGATCTAGTTACTAGTGGTTGATTTGTTGTTTATAGAGATAGAATCACTAGGCCCCTTACCATATTTGGACTTTCCTTGAGAAATATGCTTGCATAAGTCACAAATTTCCGGATAGGTTAGGTGAGAAATGTCTCCTTTATCCATTAAATTTAACACATCAATCCATTCATCTCGTATTCTCCTAAGTAAAATGACTTTTAGAGTATCCAAATCTAGTTGATTTTTCTTTTATATTTTAATAGTATATTGAAATATTTATAAATAATCTTCAAGGCCTTCTTCTTTTTGTGTCATTTTAAACATTTCTTCTTTCATTCCTTGGTTTTTACAATAATCATTATATTTTTCAAGGAATGTTTTTCTCATCTCGTCCCATGTTTTTATTGCATTTGTCCCCAAACCCATAAACCAATGTAATGCAACATCCTTAACTGTGGCTAGAAACACCTTCAATTTTTTAGCATCAAAAGAATAATCATAGTTGCAACATAACATATGATATATCCCCCGATTAAAAAAAAAAAAAAAAAAAAACTTTTTGGGTCTTGGTTATCATACAATGAAAATTAGGTAGTGTGGAAGGTGGTATGTTCTTCATTTGAACGATAACTATTGGATCCAAAATTGGAAATCCAAATTCATTCTCAACGATTGATGTGCCTATTCCCTTTGGCTTCTCTTGTTGTTCTACCTCTTCTTCTCGGTCACCAAGTATTCCATACATATTGTCCTCTCCAAGCTTCACAAAGTCCTATAATGTAGTACAGAGTTCTACTTCTTCAATGGGGTTTTCTGGAAACATAATTTCAGCATGACCACTAAGTAATTCTTCCTCTTCAGGTTGAACTAGAAGTATGCCAACTTGTTGTGAGTTGGATGGAACTTTAACTATTTTAGAACTTCCATCTCCAACTTTTCCTTTTCCTTTTGTTTGTGTAATCATGATCCTTCATGTTCTACCTCTTGTAGTTCTACCTTCAAAGGGGATAGTTGATGGTGTGGCTCTTACAATACCACGTGATGGAGTGGGTGAAGTGGTGTTTAGTTTACTTCTACTGCTAGTAAATCTACCTCTATTATATCTACGTCTATTCATGCATTCTACTTATCATGATTTTAAATGGTTGAAGAGAGAATCACTCCAACCCTACTTATAGAAAATGTGCACGTTCTTACCTCTCGTCTTCTCATCTCTCTTCCCATGCATTCATTCCTATGCACATTTAAGAAAAAGAAAAACTGAATGCCTCTTTCCACTTCCCTGGAAATGACACCAAAAAATGTCAGTCAGTGCAATTAGTTGAACTCCGCTACATTAAATTATCAACCTGAAGATCGTAAAATGATGAAGTGCAATGAAAAATATATGAAAGTACTAGTTTTGATCTATCTAATCATGCATAAGGAAAAAATGTTGATTGCTTCAATTGTAGAAACAAATTTCTGTTTAGCTGCATAAAGAATAGAGTAATACTTACTAATGTAAAAATAGAGGTATAAGAACACAAAGATAATTATAATATTTAGGCACACGAGTTTATTGAACTTTTATGACATTCTTTCAATCACCTAAAACAATGAGAGTTCTTGTTGATCATAACGCTCAATTATTCAATCGATGGTTTCTATACTAGTTATCTCCGTGTAAACATAAATGAATAAATTGCAAAAAGGAAATGACAAAATTAAGAAATCACACAACTGGATAAGAAAAAACACAATAGTAGTAATGATAAAGAAAATGAATAGCATGATCCTCTTGAGCGGGCCCTCCTGGCTCAGGGAACACTATTTGGAGAATTTGTATGGAGCTAAACTCTTGCACGCATAGAATTAACAACTCATATGAGAGAACAATAACCCAAGATTTTGTATTACCAACAAATATGATTACACCAATTCAATGATAAGGAGTAATGATAATATTTGTCCCTTATGAGGATCTAATTGAACATATTTATACAATGGAAACAATATTGCTCAGATCCAAACTCTACAGATCTTACCAACAACTTGTATCAAATTACATATGCGTATATGCCAAATCGGATTTACAATCTTTCGTGGATGTATATATTGAGATTGATCATCCACATATTGGAGAAATTCATGACATCATGCATGAATTTATCTGATACAAACTCATTTCTTCCTCGTGCACGCATTTGATGAAGCTGGTTTGCGCACTTTGCCATATGTACACATTGAATTGTAGGTTTGACTACACTTATGCTCTAAGATGGAAGATCTGTGGGTTATGTTGACATGTGGATGAGCTTAAGGGATAATTTTGACACCTTCCATATGTCAGGGTTCAGTCCAGGGTTTATTTCATACCTATAGAATAATGATTTCATTGCAAAAACTTGTCTTAGTAACTAGGTTACATAACTAGATTATGAGTTGCTACAGAATCAAAAGATTCTATAACTAATCATTACAATAATAGTTAATTAAATCATTATGCACAAAGAAGAATGGAATTAAGTATAAAAATGGAAAATTTACCTTTAACCTTATTCAATGCACATATTTTGTAGTTGATTATGATTTTACGACAAAAAGGAGTAAGAAAAGATATAATTGAGACATAGATATAATATTTTGGATGGAAGTATAAGATAAGAATGTGGCAAAAATAGTTTATTTTGAGGACTCGATAGGCTTATTTAGCGAATCCATGACATCCAAGATGGCTTGATATGAAGGCAAATCAGTATCTAGGAAATCATGTGAACTTGAGAGTCAACGACTCATCTGGGCGGAGTAGGTTGATCACATTCCATATGAGGATGGATGTGTTGACCATTATCAGTTGACGATGACGAGATTTATGGATCGACAATCTCAATCGCGGTGGGAGGTAGGGAAGCTCCATATGATTCAACATTCTTAGGATGCGGTACCACCCAAGGATCGACTAACTCAAGGGATCCACTAGAAAATGATGAAATCATGTTGACATGAACAACATTCATAGTGGGAGGTAGTGTGGGAAGAGGGAATGTTCCCATGAATGAAGAGTCTTTGAACATATCCACACCAACACTCATGTAATACTACTAGGTATCACCAACAAAGGGTACATTAGACCTTGCATTGGATCCAAGGTCTGGGGTACAAAATGCAAGTTGATCGATTGTTACTATTTTCCCTAAGGGAAGCGTAAGACCCTAAAGATGTATAAGACAATTGTTTGAAAAAAATAGGTGTTCTCATTTTACCATAGACAATATCGCAATATTGTTACCCAACCATAGGCCGAAGCCACCCACGATCACCTTAACCTTGATAGAGAATAATTATGGAAGAAAACCCTAGGCCTAATAGCCAATGAAGGTAGCGTATCAATCTTAAGAGCTAGTGTACCAAGCAGAAAGTACAAACCATAATCAAGAGAAAGTACAAGCCTAAAACCGAAAATACAAGTTGCAGTAGCTACAACTGCAACTACTCTCCAAACTTGCGCACTTACTAAATTTATGCAGTTGCGAGCTGTGTGTGTCCAAATGAGCTCTGGCATCCTATATTTATACTGCTCTTTCTTAGCTTTCTGGGCCGACTTCTCTTTCTGGAGGACAAAAACTCAATATTAATTATTTTCTTTAGTTGACTTGTCTTCTAGGGTTATGTCCAATGATTTAGGATTTCTTCTTGCTTCCCGGAATATTCTAGTCTTGTCGAGGTTACATGTGGAGGTTTAATACCTTTCGAAGCTACCATAATATCAACACTCCCTCCTATCTAGGGAGGTATTAAAGGTAATGGTAGTGAGAACAAACGTACCATTCAACCGATAGCCTCATCATAGCCACACATGCTATCTCGTGATCAAATCATGAGCACCATTATCACTATCAATATCATATGATAGCATCAACTGCATCATCTCTCAAAGCCATGCTTCATTTGAGTAATCAGGCATGATGCTGGATAAGTCACTCACTCCAAAAAGTGATACATGAACCATTCTTCTAATCCGAACATATGTCCTGGAAGAATAACTATTCCAACAGATGCTGGAAACCACTCCATGGGCTACAAGGACTATTCTTCTAATCCGGACATAAGTCCTAGAAGAATAACTGTCCTAGACCATTTTCCGTTTGAAGAATGTCTGTCCACCAGCACATTGACTATCCATCTAGTTGGTAATCATTTCCAACACTACTGATAGTCTTCATGGAAATCAGAACAATTCCATTCAATAGAACAAAACTATGTCTATCCATAGTAGTACACAACTACTATCCAGTGGTACACAACCACACCAAGTAGCACATGACTACTTAACCAGTAACACATAGTCACAACCAATGGAACACATCCACTATAGTGGCATACAACTACTGTCCAAAGACATACAGTCTCCAAAGTAATCATATCATTCGATATAAACCTAAATAAAAATATCATGATACAAACTGAGTCATCTAGGCCATTCTTCCACTCACATATGTGAGATCTAGGAGAGCATCTACCCTCAGAAAGTAAAACATCAGCCATGGGATATCTGGACTATTCTTCTCAAGCATATAAGAATAATTGTCCCTGATTTCTGAGTCTGTACCATTCACCTAACCGAGTCATTCCTCTGACACTAATCATAGTGCAACCTAGAGAGAATGAGTTTGCCCTAGGGAATGCATGTCCCTGATTCATGAACCTGTTCCATTCACTTAAATGGTCCATTCCTCCTGCAATAATCATATTGAAACCTGGAGAGAATGAGTCTGCCATAGGGAATGACTGTCAAAACCATTTCCTAAGGAAATTATTGTCTTTCACCAACCTCCACAACGAACCATTCTTTGAAACTACTCACAATTGTGAACTTCGAAAAAATGACTACCTGACGAGGCAGACCATTCTACTCGACCACTTCTCAGAGTGACTGCCAAGAAGAACAATTGTCCTAGAGAATTCCCCCACACTGGCCACAATGGGAATCACTTCCTATGGTACATCAAAAATCTATCGAACCATTTTCATTATGAAAATGATTGTCCAATCTTGACCTTTTTCCGAACTAGAAAATGCTTGTCCATTAGAAATATCAAACCACTTTCTGAACTGGAAAGGAACTTCTCATCCTGGACCATTTTTAGAATTGAAAAATGAATGTCCATAAATTAATAACATATTAGTAATCCCTCCCAACCTGGGAGTAATCTCTTCCTTTTTCAATAAGGAAGTTGTCTCCATGAGTCCCATCTTGTCTCTTAAGAACGCAAAATTTTCATCTTGGACAGAGGCTTTACCAAAATATCTGCTATCTGCTCATCTGTGGAGATATATTGGATAACCACTTCTTTCTTCTGGACTTCATCATAGAGAATATAATTCTTGATCTCAATGTACTTCGGTCTGTCACAGAACACTGGTTTTCTCTGAAGACTTCATATAGCTATGATCATTACAATATATCATTGTCGAATTCAATACATCTATTTCTTACTAGCTCATGACATCATGGAAAAGATCAAACTGAAACATATCCAAGTAGCACTTCTTCTGTCATCATGAGATTAGCAATCCATCATCCCATACTTTGGAGTAACAATTCTGATACACTATTTATATCATAGAAATTTTTCACCATGCTATTGTTGTTTATGAGATACTATGCATCAAGTTGTTTGAATCCATTCAAGGTCTTCTTATATCCGCATACATGGGTCTCTTTCTGGTATAAGATTCTTTCTCAATTTGCCTTATTTGGGAAGAACAATATTTTACATGTAAATTCCAATCCATGGATACTGCATGCGGTATACATGGTTTACTGAAACGAGTTGTCGTGATAGTCTTCTCCCTCCTTCTGGAAGAACTTCTAAATATTTCAATGCTTCCATTAGTAAGTATTTTTCACATTTTCTTACATACACTATTCTTTATCACGACTTCCATTTATTTTGCTTGATTTATTCTAGTGGGTTCAAACCAAGTTGGTAGTCTTGTGATTCTCGGTATAATAACTAGTTGTTCTAGCTTTTCTTTCTTTCTTGGAATCTTCATGTTCTTCCTCATGTTTCTCTTTAGCTCTTGGGTCCATGGAGTCTTCTATAGATTCCATGTCATTTCTTCTTGAAGATTCCAACTTCTCCCTTTCATCATAGGAACATAGATGTAGATGGACAACCAAGGATACTTAAGGCTTCTTTTTGAAGAAGACTTATTCTAGAGTCAAACTGAACACATGTTTCTTATCATGTCTACTACTTTCATTGCGAACATGGATAGATACTTCATAATCCTCAATGGATCATATCATTTAGGATTAGCTCCCTCCTAATCCTTTCTTGATGCATGAATGTGTCCTCTTCTTTTGGAATTCTGTAATCAACTCCCTCCATCTAAGAGAGTCCACGCTTTCGTCTGCATCCTTATTGCCTTCTGCAAAGTGTCAGAAGTCTTTTTATAATTTTCTCTTGATTGCCGACTTATTTTTGTTTTGACTTCTTCTGGGTCTCTTCAAGTTTGATTTTTATTTCGGCCTATCTGGCAGTTGTTACTTATATAATAGCTTCCACATGAATCGTTACCAAATATTGTCAACATACTTCACCTTTTCTATGTATATTGCTTGACTTGTAGTCATCATGATAACAATCCTTATCTTGTTATTCTTCCATAGGCATTCTTTCACTTGACCATATTATTTTCTAAGAAATAGATATACATGATATGTACAAGAACTATGTAAACATGGTATGTACAAGAACTTTGAAGAATATTGTTACCTTGACTTAGAAGAAGAAGTCTGTTTTGTCTTGCTTGGATTTCTTTGAGGGTTCCCTTTCTTTGGAAAAAATTTCTTCATCTGTTTCCTTCCTTTTCTTTAACTCAAGACACAGGTGCATGTAGTGACCATATTTTTGACAGTTGTAGCATTGTGTCTTTGAAATATCCTTTTCTTGATTTGGTTTCTTCCTAAATCCACACTTCTTCTTATTCCTAAAATTCTTGAACTTTGTTGAGAAGGCTTGATCATCGTATTTCTTTTGGGATTTCTCTTTTGCCTTAATCCTTGATTATTCTTGTACACAACAAACCCAAAGTTCTTCAAATGTGGGATATTCCTTTCTTGTGTTCATGCTTGCGGAAAATGCATCCCATATCTTGGGAAGGCCATTGAGTACTATATTTAATAGTTCCTTTTCTAAAATTATTTCTTCAATAGCTTGTAGTTGATCTATTAACTGAGAAATTATTACAAGGTATGATGTTATGTTGTCATCATCATTCATTTTCATGTCATGAAGCTCATTCTTCAGAATCATTACTTGTCCAATGCTTATGACTGAGAAGAGGTTAGTTAGGGCATCATACATATTCTTAGATGAGTCAATATGAGAGATGTAGGGTATCAAGTGGTATTTTACAGAGTCCACTATGATACTCATAGCATTGATGTCATTGTCCTTGAAATTCTCCATAACTGCAACGTTCTAAGGTTCCTTCTCTTTTCCTTCTTCAAATTGTGGTTCCACGATCTTTGCTTTCATGATATCTAACACTTTTTTCTTGGCAAGGATGAGATTAATCCTTGTCTTCCATGCTCCAAATTTAGAATCCCCTTCTAACTTGTTTTCTGACTTCATAGAGTAAATCATGACTCCTTTGACTTGGTCAACCTTTGACTTTGATTTCGTCAACCTTTGATTTTGACCAAAAACTAAAACTTGACATCTTAGCTTGCTGAGAGTGCCAAGAGGTGTGCTAGGTTAGGGTGCACTAGGCTATCTAGAAATTAGGTCAATTGCTTCACTTAAGGTGCCTTAACAAGAGGGTTAGGGTTTCGTTGCTACAATAGAAACTTTGACTGCAATAGCAACTGTAACTGAGAAAATCCTCCCAATCTATCTTTCAGTAATTAGACTATCCAAAGATAGGGTGGGCCCATAATCTGTTAGAAAAAAATAGGTGTGCTCGTTTTACCATAGACGATATAGCAATATTGTCACCCAACCATAGGTCGAAGCCACCCCTGAGCACCTTAACCTTGACAGAGAATAATTCTGGAAGAAAAACCTAGGCCTAATAGCCAATCAAGATAGTGTATCACTCTCTAGAGCTAGCATACCAAGAAGAAATTCCAAACCATAACCAAGAGAAATTCCAAGCCTAAAACCCAAAATAAAAGTTGTAGTAGATGCAACTGCAGCTATTCTCCAAACTTGTGCACTTACTAAATTTCTGCAGTTACGGGATGTGTGTGTCCAAGTGAGCTCTGGAATCCTGTATTTATATTGCTCTTTCTTAGCTGTCTAAGCCGACTTCTCTTTCTGGAGGATAAAAACTCAATATTAATTATTTTCTTTAGCTGACTTGTCTTCTAGGGTTATGTCCAATGCTTTAGGGTTTCTTCTTGCTTCCTAGAATATTCTAGTCTTGTCAGGGTTACACATGGAGGTTTAATACCTCCTTCAACTACCATAATATCAACAACAACTACGATCATCTTGTAGAACCAAGTGCACCTGAGTTACAAATTGTACTCAAGAGGTGCATCAATGACCTCCACAGAAATAGAGACAATCTTACCACCTAAGAAAATGGGTAAGCCAGTGATAATCCCATGGGGTTGGAACATATGTAGATCGAATTCTTTCAAAAATGTTGTAGATGTGTTGAGATTTGGAGAGCCAAGGGCCTTCCAACAAGACATAGACATAATGTAAGTCGAGGCTCCATCATCAATCACAATGTGAAATATATTTTTCCCCACCATTCTCACTTTGATTTGGAAAGTGATTTGATGGGAAATCTTATGATGAACCTGATTAGAATAAAAGGTTATCAAATTTGACTACGAGGGAGCAACCCCACCTATCACAGACAATAAGGATTTCCATTGTGTTGGGGAGCTTTGAAGGAATTTGAGTGCAGACATGGCACATGGTTCTTGGGCCAAGTCTTCAACAATGTTGTAGTTGTGGGAAACTTGCATATTTGGGTTGTGTGTCGTTTACCGAATAACACCCTTTGGGGGGAGAATAAGTGTTTCAAAGGATGGCTTCCCATATGAAGAGGGCCAGTAGGTTGGGAAGAAGATGATGGCTCTTGAAAAACATGAGTATGATCAGAATTGTCATAGTTCTTGGCTCGAGTATGCAAATTGACCATTTGGTCACACATGAAAATTGAAGCATTTGAGGATGAACCCTCATGCCAAGGGGTACCTGCCATGCCCCCTTGCAGAGGGACATGATTTTCTACAACCATGTGTTGAGGTTGAGGGGGGAAAGGATGAGTTAGGAAAGTAGGTTGCTGGGGGGCCTTGTGCTAAGACAAATAATGATGAATTTTATCCTTTCGAGGACATTGATGGGTAGGATGGTCCTTCACACAAATTGTGCAGGGGAACCGATTCTTCTTCTTGTCCTTCGTACCCTCCCCTTGATTTTTTTGGGTGGGAATGGTCCTCGAATTAACATTGTAATTTTTCTTTTTGTTCCTCTTCTTCTTTCCTCCAAGTTGCTTAGTATTCTTCAGTTGCATGGATTATACCGAATTCACCTCGGAGGTGTGAGTGGGGACTACTATAGTTTGAGAATTAGAACCACTAACTAACGGGTGTGATGGAATGGACACGCGATCCATCTGATTAATTAACTATCCCAAACTGGCATGGGATATAAAACCCACTACACCATCCATGTGGGGTCCTAGGTTTGGTTTTCTAAGATCTGTTGATGGCCTAGGATCATGCAGGATAATATCATAAAGAGTTCCTGGATGGAAGTAAATCAAATATAAGTGTTGAGCACACATGATGGCTTGCTCTTTGGTATCCACCCCGACCATAACTATGTATTTGGAAATGGGTGGTAAGACGAACTTTGTAAACCGCTCCATTAGTATTTTTTTTCATAATATAGGTCTTGATCATACTACATCTTCATCTCCACTCATGTATATCATAAAAAATGAGAGTGGAGGTATCTTGTCACAGAGACGTCAAGAGATTTTTTCTAATCTCATATAGTATGGGAAGTTGGTAATGAGTTAGAAATGTCATCACCAAGTTGTTAAAATTTTTAAAGGAAGTGCCTTTTAATTCAATATATCATTTGGCGACACTTATGGTCAAGGATATCTAGAAAATACGCAACCTTACACTGTCATCCATTAAGGAATTTGATGAAAACCACAAATGATATGTCATTATGTGCATGGAAGGGTCTTCTCTTGGATTTCCTTTGAATTTGGGCATGTATGATGGTATCTTAGTAGGCATGACTAGCCATGAAGGGTTATGGGAAATACGGTCATTTGTAGGAAAGTAAACAATGTATGAACAAATTAATACTGGGAGGAAGATGAAGTTCCTGAAGTCCCAGATGAACCTTGTGGCCCCCCTACATTTGTGATGTCGTAGGGTTGTGGTTTTACATAAGGGTAAGTTCCCGCAAGGATGGTGGCACTCCCAGGAGCATGAATCCTCCCAGGGATAGACGTTTCCCCAAGGGGATTTCCCCAGGGGTAGTTGTATACCCAAAATGAAATGTTTTCCCAAGACTAGTCCTAGGGAAGAAACCCCCATGACTGAAGGTATGAATAAAGGGATAACCTCCTCATTGTGGAAATTTACCCCCCAAGGGGTGCACCCTGAGGGAATGATGTGCTAACCCATGGGAAATTAAACCCTCCCGATGTATTACTTCCCCCAAATGGAATAGGGACAACCCCAAACCACTAGGAAAGTATTCAAAATGAAAACCAACACTCAAAAATTCTGTGCTGCTCATAGGAATGTTGGAGGTGGAAGGAATTCCACTCCTGATACTCAAACTAAGGCTCAACCCCTCAATGGAAGAATATTTAGCTATGGGAATTAGAACATATGGCATGGGATTATGAATTCTAGGTAGAATAGTGGATGGAAAAGAGGACACAACTAGTGTCCCCTAGATAGAGGGAACCATAGAAATAGGCATAGATAGTGTAGGTCGAATGGTGCTCAGGGATGGTAATGTGGACATCATTAGGATGCCCTTAGTCCCACTCACAGATGGGATTGACGGCTTAGCCACACTAGATGAAATATTTGGGCACGAAATTGTGTGAGGGTCACTGAACAAATAAAAAGGTTCACTAAATAGTTCCTTTACTTGGACAAGTATGGGTGTGTTTGGATTAGTCAAAGGAGGGTTACAGTTGGGTGGAGGACTTTAATAAACCACTTCCATTTCAACCAAACCAATACCTTCAAACCAAAGATAGGATTGTTCGAACTCACGGTCACCTATCCCGCACTGCTCGAGAGGTGGTTGTACCTCTGTGATGGGCCCCACTCCTCCTAATCGACAAGACCGATACTTTGATTCAACCATGGTAAAAATGATATGTGAAAATCAAAACACAATTTAGACTAAGGATGACATAGATTCATAACTAAAGAGCACACCCTTAACAAATATAGGAAAATAGAAACAAAACTAATGGCTCAGGGGGCCTTTCGAAAACCAACCCTATGGGGGAGATGAAGTCCCCACAAGATTGCCTAGCGAAGGTATGAGGAGTAATTACGATGAACTACATGAAATATCCTTGACCGGTACAAGTACTCTTTATTAAGGTGGGCACCCTTCGGGGGAAATGATACTATGAACAAACATCTGACCTAGGTACTATAGGCACATCCCACCTGCAGTCACCTATGTATCTACCTAGGAAGGGTCACTAAGGATACCACTAGACAATCAATGATCGGGAGAACAGTTGTAGGTCTGACCACATGTAAGGGCATGATAACTAATATCGGAGCTTCGAAGGTGTTACCTCACACAGAGGCATGGTGCCAATGAAATCCCCGTATCTGTAATAGTCGAAGTGATACTGCAAACACCAAAACAATAAGAGAGGGGTAATATCCCTAATTTCCCCGATGCAACCTTGTGCTTAACTCCTATGTTGGAGGAGATTCTCGACACACTGGTTGCAAGAATGGGTTTTACACTCTTTAATAACTTCTAGGTTTTGTTTTAGTGGCCTTGGAGAGTTCACTCTCTAATCCTATTCCAAGGCCCTAAGCCTATCTAATGTTGGTTCATTAGCAAAGAAAAGAGTCTAGTTAATTTTAAATTATGAAATCTTTTCTTATGACTATTTTTATGTCAAAAGGAAACGAATGAAATTTTTATGGTGTTTTTGATTCTTGACCCAACCAAATTAATGCAAAGATGTCAATGCAATTGTTCAATTCGATGAATTCTAACTATGGGAGGGGAAACATATCATTGTGTTTGTAAATATTCTTCCCCAATGGAGTTGCCAATTCTATTATGGAGAAAATCTCACGGGCGGATAGTAATATCTCCCTAAGATCTACCTAATGATCTTAGATAGACAATGGGATATAATTCTATGGATTTCCTTTACACTCAAGCAATTTGACTCACAATTAACCTAAGAAATGGTGGGATGGCATACCTTTCCCTGAAGGTTGTCCTTCGTATGTCCTGGCTACTGCAGTCCTGAAGTTCTAGCTCCAACCTCTACAACCCACTCCCTGCACACAAGAGACACACAATGCCTTACTAATTCCCTTTTTAGTGTTAAAATCCTAGATCTAGCTTGGATCTAAGCTAATATATGCTAACATAAATCAGATCTGAACATTCATGCATGAAATACAAACATTCATTGGGGAAAACCAATGATCTATTAATTTTAATAATGGAAGTGCATCAATGTAATACCTCTTAGTGTAGATGCACTCCTCTTTTCCCCTTGATCCTTTCTCCTCCTCATCTCTTCAAACAAGCTAGGCAACCTGACTACAACTGATGTAGATGGAGAAGCACCTCTGAATTTCGGTAGCATAGATCTATACATGATTCTTCCTCCTCCTGCTCAAGATTGTATTTCTTTATATAGATTCTTGGAAGAGGCTTGTGAGAGATTCTAGATATTTTAGAGACCAATAGAGAATCCGATGATGTGAGTTCCAAGCCTCATGCCACAAAGAACCAACTCACCCCTCACTTGCCTCTTCAAAATTCCACAAATCTAGAAGCTTAGAAAGTGTGTCGCTTGTTGTGAACTAATGAAAAGGGACATGTCATGGGTTGTCACATAGATGACCAAAGATACCCCTAAAAAATTGTCTAAATATTGATCTAGATCTATGTCTTTCATTTAATATTCTTTTGTGTTTCTCTATGACCCTGTAGGGTGGAAATTAAGGTTATAACACTCGTACCATGGTGGTCAACACACTAGGTCAACTTGTGGGAGGCATAACTTTTGCATACGAGCTCTGATTGATGCACGATATGCACCGTTGGAAATGTATCGAAGTGTAGAATACCATCAAGGGTGTGGAAATAGGTTCTAAAAACCATAACCACCCAAAAATCCATTTAATGCCTCAAAATGGCTCTGGAAGATTCCAAACCCCAATTTTCCAAACTGGGACCTACCACTAAAATGACCTTGCAAGTTGATTCCTCCAATTACTTTGAAAGCATCAACATAGATGAAAAATAATATAATGATCCAATTTGTATCACTCTATGATGATGATATTCATCGCTTCAAAGAAAGGAGAAACTAAGCAACAACATTCCACACTACCCATAAAATTACCCCAGACATAATGAAGGAGAGAGAAATATGGTTGGAGAGAGACACGAGGCGTCAAGCGATTCTTGGGGAAACCTAGCCATGATGGGAAGGACAGTCTATATGCTTCAAATCGTCAAGGAAAATTTATGGATGCAGTGCACCAAATGTCCCATCAACGCACATAAATCCCATAGTGAAAATTCCTTACAACATAATTATATAATTTAAGTTGTCTTATATTTGATGGTATATATCTTAGTGTATATTATAGTTAGTACAACATAGTTGGGTGGATGATGTTTATCATGAAGGAATGTGTTTGAATAAATTATGTTTAATGGAATTAATAATATTTGTAGACACTTTTTAACCCCCACCCCACATCTCTATGGGTAGTGTACACACATGTAGATCCCCCACCTCACATCTTTATGGGTGGTGTACTTGTACACTCTCCATGAAGATGTGTGTGTACATATCCTATAAACACATCTTTACCTCCCATAAGGATGTGTTGTGGGAAATGAATATGTGTATAGATACCTCTTTTATTTTTAAACAAAATGGCTATTTGTATTAGTCAAAAAGTGGTAGCATTAATTGTATTGCAATAGGGTATACAAATAATAGAGAGATTTTGTCTTTCGTGGGGGTCTTAAACAATTGTACAAATCTACTTATACACAATAGAAACCAAATCTTGCAACTATACTACTTGGAAAACTATCACATAAGGAAAATGTAACTAAATTTCATATAAACAACATAGAAAAAAAAGATTCACATCCCATCTTGGGCAACGGTAACAAATTCCATATGAATGGAAGGACCTAGGTGTTCTATGTCTTCACCATTGGGTTTTGGATTCAAGTAGTTTGGAGGGATCATCATTGCAATAAGGATGCTGACAAAGGAGAAAAATAGGGTTATGATACCATCAACAACATTTGGGGAGGCCTTGAATTTTGCACTTTTCCCCCAAAGGATGAAAAGAGTTGTTGTTACTTTGATGTTCCATGTCAAGGAGCACTAAATGTGCATGCAAAGGTCCTACAAGGTCCTTGTGGTGCCCCAATTCCATTAAGTGGTCAAAGAATTAAGGGTGTCCTTGTTTCCATGTGCTATACGTGCCTCATGGGAGGTTGTGAAATGAGTCATTTGTATTGTGAGCTCATAGCCCCTAAAACCCTTTAAGATAGCTTCAATTCTAGGAATTTCAAAAATCTACCCAATTTGAAATTTTCACCTCACCTCATTGAGGTCACATATTTACCACGTAGAACTTTCAACCTTAGGGTTGAACTAAAATATTAAAAAACACACATGCAAATATCTCAAATCTATCCTCCATTAGTGTAGACAAGTTAAAGTAGATAAGCACCACATAATACTTCAATACTAGAGCAATGCAACAACACTTAGGGAATAATCTAAGCAAGTATGCAAATATAAAAATCACATTCATTAACATTGGAAATATAACAACACATTTCATATTTTAAGTTTCATCTAAGTCATGTCAAATCACTCAAAATTTTGACCTTGTTGTCCCAATAAATTAACGTATCAAACAACCATGAAACTTGCTCAAAACATATGAAACTATATCTAAAAAACAGAACCACAATAAGATAATTTAAGGAAGCAATGGTACAACTCTTTATTATCACAATATTAAGATAAAGTACAATACCTCATCTTTGTTAAATCTAGTAAATCAAGTCCTACTTTATCCCAAGTAAGGACTTCTCTAAAGCTTCCCAAAACCCTAGCTAGGACATCCACAATTACTACAAAATCTAACCAATGACAATAAGGTCTAGTGAGGTATCCGACCTAGCTATACTAACCTCTCTAAGAGCTCAACAAGAAGTTACCATCACACCAACTTTCCAACCCTTAGATCCCACTCATGCCTCACAAGCTTTAGTCTCCACTTGCATCACACGAACCAAGGAACGCTAGCACTAGTATCTCATAAGCATTATCAATATTACATGAGTAACTAATTGTTCTTACAAGATCCTCCAATATCTAGAATCACACCAACTATCACATCTCTGGGACATAATACAAGTTATAACAAAGACACTTTCCTCCCTTTATACTTAATTAGGTGAGTGGGGAAAACAATAATACATTGATTTTTATGATCCAGTGCCTTAAAAATGAGAAAAAGTCAATGAATACAGTCCACTTCGAGGGGGAAACCTCCTATTACAATACATCTAATTCAAAATACAATATGAGATGAAATGAAATGATCCTAAGACTAGGTCTCCTTGGTATATATATAGGATACAAAGGGTACAATTATAATGAAAGGGTACAATGAAGGGTTCTAGCCTACATACACATATAACACTATAAATGTAATAATTCAATATCTAGGGATTAATAAGGGGTTTTATACATAACATGGGGCTTTGTATAGGGATTAACATGCCCCCCTTCAAGCAAGTGTTGTCCTCAACAATTGACTAACCATGGGTGTTTTTGTAAGAAGAAATCATCTTCCCATGTCACCTCTTCCATTGGTAGGTTCTTCTATTTGACAAGGTACTATGTAATTTCTTGATTTATTAGCTACTTAATCCTTGTTTCAAGGATTGTTTCTAGTTCTAGTATGATTTTTCCTTCTTCATTAATCTCTGGTAAAATAGTTTTGACTGGGATCTTGTTTCCGATGACATTCTTTGAGCAATAAACATGGAAGACTGGATGTACATGTGAAGATGGAGGCAACTCCAATTTGTAATCCATACTTCCAATCCTTTACAAAACATTATAGGGGCCATAATATTTGGGTTCTAATTTATTGTCCTTCTTTTGTTGCTTGAGGAACATATGTTTATATGGTTGTAGCCTCATAAATACCTAATTCCCTTTCACTGCGATGTTGATGTACTTGTTTTTTCATCCTATTTTGTGCCATAAACAGGTTGTCCTTCAATAGTTTGAGAACCTCTTGTTGGTTCCCTAAGTGGTCCTCCATTGCTTGAACCTTTTCAGTCTCTTTCAAGGGTGATGTGATGGATGAAGATGATATCCATAAAGTGCCAAAAATGGGGAAATTTTTTATGAAGTATGGAAGGATGTGTCGTACCACCATTCTGTTGATGAATGCAGCTATAGGAGACATCCTCTAGCTTACAAACTTGTGAGATGTGGAATATAGTAGCTATGTGAAGTCTTACTATCAACTTACAAACTTGAGAGAAATCCCCTAATAAAGGGTTGTTGGTTCCAACCTGGGACAGGGCTAGGAATGTAGATATGGCCTCCTCCATGACGTGAGAGAGAAGAACTCTAGATGATCATCCAGTGGAAAATCGATTTGTTGAGTTAGGACGTGCATGTGGCCGAGCACAAGGTTAACGTGGGAAATCCCAAAAGAGCTGGGCACATCATCATGTGAACAAGAACGAAGATGATGTGATGGCCTCCTCTGAACATCAATAGAGTTGACGAGAAGACTCCAGATGATCCTCCTATTGGTGGAAGTGGGAAAGTAGATCTGTAGAGAAGACATGTGATCTAAAAATGAAGAAGACTTGAAAAACTTGTATAATTATTGCAAGTGAAATGTTATGTGTTTTAAAGCAACAGGATCAATTTGCATCACATAAATTAAGGATTACTTATAAAAAATACACATAGACAACAACATAAACAATGAACATCAGCACATAAACACAACAACTTGATAAAGGAGTTCACCCCTCTCCGGGCTACATCTCCTGGTCCAGCTTCCAATGGATCATTATTATTAAATTGCTCAAAGTGCTCAAAAACATGCCTTACAATGCTCAAAATGACAAANNGACTGCTCCAATGGCTTCCCAGCGTCCCAAAACCCCTGTCTGGGCTCTTTCGGCACCTCAATCGGTCGAAAAATGAAGAAGTTAGCCTCCTTGAAGTCTCCCTCTTCAACTTTGCTGTCTCTGGTTCTACAAATCGCACCCTTCCTCACAAACCTGGCTCACACGCTTATTTAAGCGTAAAAACTTAGCATCGGGCGCAACTGCGCCAACGGTGCGAACCGTTGGACGGTTAGGGCGCCTCCAGCCCCTAACCGCCTAGGCACTTGGGCGTATGGCCATAGGACCAAAAGCTAGGCGGAAAAGTGGTTAATCCGTTTGAAAACCGTGGAAACCACCACAACCAATACCCGCGCGCATATTCACGGTTCACACAATAGTTATGGGCTAATAAATATGGTTATATGCGTACACATATAGTCCGTGGGCTATATTCAAACCCGCGCACAATATTACAATACCAATTATCATATGAGCGACGGTCATATATATGTTACAAAGAATCGCGGGTCGGGGCTAAGCCCCGGCGCGACCCCCCTGCCAATACAACACAAATACAACTTAAATATAATGTTTCCCGCCTTCCTAACAAGGGACAAGTGGCGGTAAGTTGGCTAGCGGAGTTTCATGAGAGCTTTATATAGTGGGGGAGGTCCGGGGGTCGAACCCCGCGGACTCCCCATATCATTTTATATATATACAACCATATAAACCAATCATATAGTGACACGTGGTGCCAATGGGTTGGGCCACGTGTCCGCACATTATTGGCTACAAATAACACGTGCCATCACCCGATTGGACAACCACCAACCAATAAAAATGTGCCACGTCATTCTCCTGACATGTCATCATGATGGTATGGCCCTGCCACGTCACCGTACGGATTGTACGGACAGGTACAGTCAACATCCAAAATTTTGCCTGTTTGGCTTGGCGGACAGATCGCGATAACTCCTTCATACAGACTCTGTTTGCGAAAGTAAATATACCATCGGAATCAAGAAGACGAGACAGACGCAATGGCACTGTTTTCGTTGCATTCCGAGCACTTTGAAAATTGAGCAAAATTTGATCCCCTGATCAACATGCCTATGGACTAGCACAGGTGAACGTGTGAGGACCTGGATCATTTGTGTAATGTAGTGAATCAGGTCCATGCCATCCCTATGGATGCGCCCCTAGTGGATGAGCACTAGTGGGTGTATCAGATCCTTTGTTATATATTGTTAAAGAGTCAGACCTACCTGTAACCCTAGTTATTATGTAAAGGGTATAGGTCGGCCCTATGTTAATATGATTAGTATAAAGAATATAATTAATAATGTGAATATTAATTATAATAATAAATATAATAATAAAGCATATTTGAATTAGAGAAGTTGGCCCTTTTGTGCCAATAAGACGTCCTTGCTAATTGGTCAAAGTCTAATATAAGTAGGATATGATTCTCCATTGTAGAATCATATCCTTCTCACATGTTTTGGAAATTTCAGCAAGTACTTCTCTTTGGCAAAGGTGCACACCTCTCTTGGGTGCTAGTCTTCTAGGGCTTAAGCACCCTCTTGTGTGCTAAGTCATTCTTGGTGGTGAAAGGTCTTTCTCTTGAATAATATAGAAAAGGATTTTGCTGGGTTTTTCTCCCTTGTTTGAGAAGGGTTTCCAGGGATATATCTTGTGTACTTGTGCATGGTGTTTCCTCTTGTGATCTTGGTTGCTGCAACATTCTTGTTTATGGTTAAGACAAGATGAAATTAATTGAACTACATGCTTAACCTAGATTATGAAAAATCAACACATTCCAGCAAGGGAAACAACTTGACCCATTGTGTTTGTTTATTATATGCAAAGCGACGAAGATATCCTTCTATATATTTATTCACAATCTCAATTTTCCCATTAGATTGAGGATGGTAAGATGAGCTATGAGCTAATTAAGTACCCCCCCAAAAAATAATTCAGTCCAAAAATTTCCCATGAAAATTGGATCTCTGTCACTTAAACTAATATTGGTGACTCCATGTATCTTTTGAAATGTTTCCATGAATGTTGTAGCTATTGTACTTTCTTTAAAAGGATGAGAAAGAGAGAAACATGTGCATACGTTTTTAGTCAATCCAATACTACCATGATGACAATATTTCCTTCAGATTTGGATAAACCTGTAATAAAATCCATTGAAACTTCTTCCCAACATTGACTTGGTATAATTAATAGTTGTAGGAGACCTGGAATCTTGATTGTCTCTCCCTTATTTTGTTGGCAGACCACACATTCATACATAAAATTTTGAACATCAATTTTAAGACCTTTCTAGAAAAAAACCTTCTTGATCATGTGGTACGCTTTCAAGAATCATGAATGTCCTCCTATAGGAGAAGTGTGCAATTCTATATGGACCTTCTGTTTGATTTGGGAATTCTTACATAAATATAGGTGATTATGATACCATAGAAAATCATTCTTCCATACAAAATTATCTAATGAATTGGGGTCCTCTTGTAGTTGTTGAATGATCTTGCATACCTCTTGATCTTGCTTCCATTCTATCCTTGTTTTTTCCACCCAATTAGATTGTGGAATAAAAATATCACATAGTGAACCTTTTGTTTCTTCTTCTTTCTTTAAAAGGGCATCTGCCAAAACATTATGTTTTCCTTTTTTGTAGATAATTTCAAAGTCATAACCTATCATCTTTGTAACCCATTTTTGTTGCTCTTTTGAAGATAATAATTGCTCTATGAATTACTTCAAACTATCATGATTTGTTTTTACTTTGAAGTGTCTTCCTATTAGGTAAGGGCGTCGTTTCTTAACTGTAGTATGACCAACATTTATTTTTCATAAGTGGGTTTGAGTAAGTTTTTTCCTTTAAGGTGGTTGCTTTCAAAGGCAAGGGGCCTTCCTTCTTGCATTAAAATTGCACCAATTCCATGGCCTGAGGAATCATAGATGTTTTTGTGAAGTTAGGTGTGGCCGAGACGAGAGTTGTACACATAACCTCCTTAAGTTTTTAAAAATATTTGGTTGTTTCTTGAGTCCAAGAAAATTCTTCCTTCTTTAATAATGTTGTTAGAGGTGCTACTATTTGACCATAGTTCTTGAAAAAATTACGGTAATAGCCTGTCAATCCTAAGAATCCTCTAAGTTTCTTCAAGGTTTTTGGTATCGACCATTCCCTCATAGCTTTAATTTTGTTAGGGTACACTTTTACACCTTCATGAGATACTAGATATGACCCAAATATTCCACTTCTTGAACCCCAAAGACACACTTTGAAGGCTTTGCATACAATTATTTCTCTTCCAATAGTTGCAATACTTTTTCAACATGTTGTACATGCTCTTCCAAAGATTTGTTGTATATTAGTATGTCATCAAAAAATGCTAATGCAAATTTTCTAAGTAAGGGCTTGAAAATAAAATTCATCAAGCTTTGAAATGTTGAAGGTGCATTAGTAAATCCAAATGGCATAATAAAAAACTCATAATGACCTTCATGTGTTCTAAAAGTTGTTTTGGGAATGTTTTCCTGCGTCATTCTAATTTGATGATATCCCGAACGAAGATCCAAATTAGTAAAGAAAATTGCTCCATGCAATTCATCTAATAATTAATCAATGATAAGAATAGGAAACTTATCTTTGATGGCCACTTTGTTTAGCCATCAATAATCTAGACACATACACCATGAACTATCTTTTTTTGTAACTATCACCACCAGTGAAGAGAAATAAATTTGGCTAGGTTGAATGGTTCCAACCTCTAACATTTCTTGGATCATATGCTCAATATTAATCTTATGTGCATATCGATACCTATAAGGCCTAATGTTATGTGGTACACTTCCTGGTTGCAAATGAATAACATGGTCATGATCTTGAGCAGGTGGAAGAACCTTAAGCATTTCTCCAAATACCTTGGAATGATTGTTGATAACTATTTGGAGATCTAATGGAGCAGATGATATAGATGTTTGAACATCTAGTGAACACAATAGTGCAATTACACCATGGTGTCCCTTTCTGAGTAAGTTTTTCATGCTATTAGAGATTATCACCTTATAGGGTTTCCCTTTAATACTTCTAAGCTCAATTTCCTTACCATCTGATGAAAATATCATGAAAAGATCTTGAAAATTAAGGGCCAATGTTCCCAATGATTGTAACCATTGGACCCCTAACACAACGTCAACACCACCCACTTTAATGGCAATAATGGGACTATCCAAAGAATACTCCCCCATATTGAGCTTAATACTATGACACTTCCCAGAACAATTGATGGTACCTCCATCTGTAATCATCACTTGAAACTTTTGGTGCTGGATATACAAAATAATTGAGATCTTTTGCTCATTTGTAATTGATGAAGTTATGGGTACCACCAGAATCAATAAACATTGTTACCTTTTTATTTTTGATATATTCTTGTATCTTGAGGGTTTTGGAGTACATATGCAGGCCAATGCATGAACAAATATCATTGGAGTAGTATCTTCTAGATCTAGATCTTGTGATGGTTCCAATTTTTTATCTTCTTCCTCTTCACATTCTATGTAGAATAATTTCTTCTCACTACATTTATGCCCCTTACTACACTTTCTGTCACAATTGAAACATAGTCATTTTTCTCTTATTTAATCCATTTGTTGAGGTGTCAACCTTGTCGGTTGAGTGAGATTAGGAGAGGGAAAATGATTATCTCTATAGTTGTTAGGATTCACCCTTCTAGTAGCCATATTTTTATTTTCCACTTTCTTTTCCATACTACAAGATTGCTTTAGGGATTTAGGTTTGAAGAGACACATCTAATGTTGAATGTTCTCCTTTGAAGTACCCATAAAGAGACCTAACAAATTATCTCGAGGAATATTCTTTACCTTGAAATTTAGCTTTTAGAATTGTTGAGTGTTCTTTGTAATTGGACATTTTTGTCAAAGATTTATCAATTGATTAAGGAAGTATTGTTCTTAATATCCCCATAATGTGATATCAATTCATCTGTAAAAATGGACCAAGAGACATTAACATTATTATTTCTTTCACAAATCCATTGATACCAAACTAATTGATCATTTTCTAAATACAAGGATGCATTAGGTACCTTTTGTAAGCTTGGCACTCGGTGTAGATCAAAGTATTTCTCCATCTGGAATATCCATGTTATAGGATCTTTACTACCAAACTTCCTCATATTGATTTTCAGAATGAAGTAGTTCCTTGGTGTCGACTTGAAGCCTTGATGACGTGGATCTTGGAGTAATGAATGATCATGATTTTGAGATCATAATATGTTCTCTCCAAAAGTAACAATATACTCTTCATATGTGATTGAGTCTCAACACCCTTGTTCTCCTTATTTTCATTATTTCCTTTCATTTTTATATCTCCCTTATGGAGTCTCTCATCTAGAGCATGAAAGATCATGGAAGACATGAAATTTCGTAATTCATTCATGGATTTTTGTATTTCTTCTTTATTTTCATCCATCTTCTTTTTCATGTCATTCTTATTTTCATCCTCTTATTTTCCATTCCATCCATCTTCTTTTCCATTTCTTGAATTTTCCTTTGTGTGTTTACCAACTCATCACTTGTTATTGACCTAGCACTCAAATTATTAAGTTGTTCCTCCAATTTGGATAACTTGTTATGTATCTCCTCGTTTTCTTCATGAGTTATAGATGAGCATTCTAGAAGTTTAATGGGTGCTGAAATATTTTTTGGAGACATGTGGAATAACAATAATAATACTCCTCTATTTTCTCTTTATCACAAATTTTGAATCACCAAAAACATATCTTCCAATAAAAAGTTATGCCAATTGTAAGTTATGTACCTTTTAGACCCTTAATTTGGAGTATGTATGGATGGCTGACATTTGTCCTGATGTATCTCTAAACTTGGAACCCTTTTGAATCTAAAATTTTGGCCTATAGTACTCTGATATGACTTTTTAAACTCCTGAAAATTTCACAGTTTGAACCTTCATTGATAAAAGGTTATAGCACAAATACCAAAATGACTTGTTTAAGACTAACTTCAAGATTAGTAAAAATCCCTAACTTATACAAGATATATCTCACAAATTATAATGATTCAACTTATGCAATTTTTTTCACATGTAATTCTCCATGTCTCCTCAAGTTTCAAAAAATTTAATAGTCTGAAACTTCACCGAAATTCATTTATAGTGAAAATAAAAATATGACTCGTTTGAGACTAATTTTAGGACTAGTCACAAACACCAACTTCATAGAAGATATATATGAAACTATAATGACCCAAAGACTGAAATGTGGACTAGACATACTTTGATATGTTGTCTTAGTCTCCAAAAAAATTTACTATTTGAAACTTCTCAAAAATTATTTTATAGTGAAACTCCCAAGATAACTCCTTTAAAATTGATTTCAAGATGAGTACAGAGCCCTGTTTCCATAGGCTATATCTCCTAAAGTATAATGAAATAGAAATTGAAATTTTTTCCAGACGTAATTGGATATGTCTCCTGAGGAACCTCCTAATTTCTCTACCTGAATCATTCCATAAAAAAATTATAGCGGGAATTCTAAGATGACTCACTTGAAGCAACACAATCCTATGATCAATGCTCTTATACCAAATGTTATGATCCAACACCTTAAAAATTATAAAAAATCAATGAATACAATCCTCTTTGAGGGGGAAACCTCCTATTACAATATATCCAATTAAAATAAAATATAAGATGAGATAAGATGATCCTAAGATTAGGTATCCGTGGTATATATATAGGAGACAAAGGGTACAACTATAATGAAATGGTGCAATGAAGGGTTTTATCCTACATACAAATCTAACACTAGAAATGTAATAATTCAATATCTAGGGATTAATAAGGGGTTTTATACATAACATGAGGCTTTGTCTAGGGATTAACATGGACTAAGTCACCATGTCCATAAGTAAACCTCAGGTTAAGTTACCAACAAAGCCACAAGCGGAGTGCTACACTAAGTATAAATGCCACATGGCACAATAGGGTTTATACAACCCCCAAGGTGGTCCACCTTCCCAATCTAGGTGTCCACATGTCAAGTGCTCCTTTAAGAAAAATGGTGTGTCCTCCAACAAAGGCTCCTCAACTCAAGTGTTCCTCCTCAACATATGTGCAAGGTGGCTCCAATATTCCAAAGGCTCCATGCCCAACCTCCAAGTGCATAACACTCTCCTCAAAGGTGGTTACTCCACATGTCCTAAGCACCCATCCTCCTCAATAAGTGTGCCCTTGTAGAATTCCCACATGTGTGCCAACTACCACATCAAGAAGTGTGCACCCTTAGCACTAATACCAAGGTAATCATACATCCATTAAGCTCTCCAATGTAAGTTAACCAAAATACAAAAATGGGTCTAGGGGACCATGGGCCCTTCACATCACATGAAGTGCTCCCCTAGCTAGGTGAAAGCACATTTGGAGCAACCAAAAGCTAATATTGATCTCTACCCTTACACAATAATGGTAGCATGCATGCTCCATGATTGTTGTGGGGTGCATTGGTTGGGAAAATATCAAACAAACCTTAAATCCTTGCACTAAAATTGGCTATGGATGCACCTAAATTCTACGATGGTGTTTTATTTCTCCTTAGATAGAAGAAAACCCACTGGAATCTTATCATATTAATGTCGAATCTCCACCAAATTGGATAGTGCCAAGTTAAGAGTCACTCCCTTTGAGATTCAAGGGAAATACGCTCATCTTATCTCTGTCTTACCCATGACAAATTTCCTTCATTTTTGTTACCAAAGTCCCAATTACCCAGAGGAGATGAACAATGCTCATAGGATAGTTCCCTACCGAACTGAGTTGGGTGCTCTTCCTACTATGCATGGGAATGCCAAAGTGAATGAAGGGGGGAGGCATAAGGCTTCGCTCTCTTCCCTTCCAATGTGTGGTGACAAAGTGGTATTGAGTGATGGAGCATGGCAAGGTTAAATGCTCCCCACCTTCATAACTTTTGACATGATTAGGGTAGTTGGGATCATTAACACCTCTTAATCCTTGCTTAACTATGCTCCTCCTAGAAAAAGACTTGTTTCTTCCTTGGGCAGGGGTCATACATTGAATTCCTAAAGTGTGGTAGCCCCCTCCCTCCCTTCCATGACTAGTGTCCCTTCCTCTTACGAAGCTCCCTCATTTTCCATGCAATCTTACTTAGAGATGTTGGCTCCAAGGACGTGGAATAAGTATACCAATTTGAATTTATTTTTCAATGATTTAATTCAACAAAAGGCTTTGACTAACATTGACAAGAGATGTTTCCCTTGCCAAGGAGAACATTAATAATTAAGGAGTCACCATTAAATCTCATATGTGCTAATGTGATTTTTGTGAGAAGCTTCAAGCCTTGAAGTGTTTCTAGTGCTTCTACCTAATTGTCTATGGCAACTCCAATTCCTCATGCAAATTATGTTTCTTTTTTTACGTTGGAATTGAAAATGATCCCCTACGCGTGTGGGTGGGCTCTTCATCCTTTATTTCAATATTTTATTATTGAAGAAACAAAATAATCTCTCACAAGTTCCTAAAAGCTATGCTAAAATCTACAAAACCATACACATGCCAATTAAAAATAACACCCATATCAAAAGCTATAATGATAACTACTTAAAACTAACTTATAATGATAACTCCTTAAAAAATGAGGCACCTCATTTTTGTTAGATAATCCAAAATACAATTATCATAGTTTATAAAGTTAGAATAAATTGATTATTAATTTAGAATATTAAATTAATAATCTATAACATTTGATAAATAAATGTAGACTTTTAGAGATACATTATTGTTGTAAAAGATATGACTCTAGAGAGGTGTCGTATCTTAGGCTCTAAATTAGGAGATTTGTTTTAAGATTGTTAAGATAGCATTTATTGTAAATGGACACTTGTTTATTTAATAAGTGATCCGTATCTTGAGTTTGTTAGGACTTTTAGCCTATATATATCTCATTACAAGAGTATTGAGTTGTTGGGATGTAAACTCTTGCAATGTTTCTTATGTAATTTCTTTTCCTATTAATAAAATTGTGTGTCTGAGGACACTTCGACCATTAATTTTCAAACAATGATCATTGCAAATCTATATGATGAATAATATTTGTCATTCCAAAATAGTTGTGTTTAACACCATTCTTCTTATTAATATCAATCTTTCATCTCTATTTCCCCTAAATATGTTTATGGTTTCTTCTATCAACAAAAGTTTTTATGGGTAATGCTATTTCAATAACATAATTTATTTTTTAAATGGATACCGCTACGTCAATTGCATACTCAATGAAGTATAGTTTGTTTTTTCTACATTATGTATGCTGCAAACCGTAAAGTACTTCAATACAATATTTTTTTAGCTTTCATCTTACTTTCAAATACATTTTCCTTTTATACGCTGTATTGTTGTGTTCTTTACAATTACTTTGAATGTGAGTGCTTTACAATAGCTCCAACATATCTTTCTATTTTTTATTCTACAATTATTTTCAGATAAAATTATAGTATTTTAGAATTTTTCATTAGGAATGAGATTTTGGTGATGAGATTTCAAATATTCTTAAATAAAATTATAGTATTTTAGAATTTTCTTTGGAATGAGATTTCAAATAAGGTGAAAAGTTTAAAGATGCATATTTATCTTTAAGTGTATAAATGTTGGTGAATTTTATTAATTTTTTAAATGGAAATTATAAAATGTTTGCTTATAATTTTGTTAAAATGTTTAAAATTTTAAGGATTTTATATAGTTTCTAAAAAAATTGGGCGATTTTTAAATTAAAATACTCTTATCTTATATAATCCTGGCAAACCATTTTAGAAAAAAAAATGAAAATTAGTTTTTTTTTTTGAAAAAATTCACGTCATGAATAAAATTAGCCCCTAAAATTTTCCATAATTTCAATATTATCTAGACTTGGATTTGAACCTAAAGTTTGCCTTATACTCTTTACATTTTATTCTAAGATCATGAGTGGTTGCCTCTCATTCCATTTCCAGTTATTTCTTTTATAAAAAATTGAAAAAATAGACATGAATTTTTGTAACGTTTTAATATTACACCTATATGTTTCGGGCCTTTTTCATGGATATTTTTGTTTAATTTTATCCAAAATCTAGTCAGAAATTGTTGGATATGCAGATTTGAGTAGTTAATTTTATGTAATCCAAACGCTTCAGAGGTTTTTCAGTAGACTGAATCCATTTCTACATTTAGAAATACAATTTAAACAATATAAAATAGTGATTTCATACAGATTTATGTTGCTGAATTCTGACAAAAAAAAAATCAAAACATAAAACAGTTAAACAACACCCCCTAGCAGAAATTCTCAAATGTATCTATGTTGATTAATGCCCAATACACAAGCCGGTAAATGATCTTGAATATTGACTATTAATAGTACATTCATGTTGATGTGGATGCTCAAAACCCTAGTTTCAGACCCACTCGAGTAGTGGATTGAACAACCAAGATCAAAAGAGCAAGGAAAATGTCTTGTGTGCATCTTCAACGAGTAGAAAAGCATAGCTGCTTGTCATGAACAATTCACACTTTTACCATTCAAAGGTATTCTACTTTGTATTTTCTAATTTTCATTTTCTTAAAGATTTGTACAAATAGGGTTATGGTGTAAACACAACAACTCTCAGAAGCATTCTACTAAATAGAGGTCAAGCATACATGGCCTATTTCGATATGAGATGCGTGGAGGTCCTTTGTATTGCAATACAACACTGTAATCGAGATGAGTGGAGGGTCCTCTGTATTGCCATGAAGACACTTCATTCGTCGTGGGTGTGCAGGATCTTGTATATTGTCATCATGGCATTTCAACTGTCATCACATTTATGAATTTTTTCCCTTCAAACTACGACCCCCAGGCGATCGATGGTCGGTGGTGCAATTGCCCCTCACAACCATTTCATATTCCCCATTTTTTCCTTTGAGAAGCTTGTTTGGAAAATCAAAACCATGATCATCTTGTATAGGAGGATCTAGAATAGGAGGTAGAGACAAATTAGTTAGGGTTTTGTTGTTGTATAAGAGGTAGAGTTAAATTGGACATGATTGAATAATATAATTCATAATAGTTTTATTATTCAATAAACATTGTTAGATATAAATACTTTAAGCTTTAACTTAAGATAGACACATTATTTTAGTCACACTAACAATTTGTTAAGAGAATATCTCAATCACACACCAAACTAGGAGTTAATTAGTTGGAGATGATCTCTCATGTCCAAATAAATTTAATAACCTCCTAGATCTTAGAAGCAAATCACCACTCCCATAAAAACAAACTTTACCTTACAATAACCAATACATTTAAAAATCACAACCTTATAGTATGATGAGGAATCATACATTAATCAATAAAACAAGTACTCTATCATTCAACAAAATATGTTTGTGTATATTGTAAAATGAAATTTAGAATCTTTTCATGGCTAGGATTTTTATGTATGGAGTGTTTATTATTTTGTAATTAAAAACTGTGATTTGCATTGATAATTCAAGATATTGATACATAATTGGGGAAGATAGACTATTTACCCTTGGGAGTTCAAATATGGTCTTATATGTACACCATTTATCTTCTAACCATGTTGTTAATTTGCTACTTCATTTCAAATGGAAGCTTGGCAATTACATTGCATGGTAGATCTTCTTTTAGTGATTCATTTTTAGGTTTGCTTGATTTAATGATGGATTTCATTTTCTTGACCTTGACCTTGATTGCTCAAAGAATACTATTTGGAAGGTATAATATTAATAATTGTAAGGTTGATGGCTTGAATGAGAAGAAGAATCAAAATGTGGTTTTCAACATTGCTAATTATATCTATTTGATTTATTGTTTTCTATCAATCCCAAGTGTTGCTTGAAAAATATTTTGTGACCTACTTTGTTAATAGCTTTGAGGTAGGAAGGCTTAATTTCAAGTTTATAATAATTGGTTGTTGCATCGAGATGTGCTCTACAATCCCAAGTGTTGCTTGAAAAATATTTTGTGATCTACTTTATTAATAGCTTTGAGATAGAAAAGCTTAATTTCAAGTTTAAAATAATTGGTTGTTGCATCCAGATGTACTCTACAATCAAACATGACATAGATGTTGTGAGACAAATATCAGTTTATTTTTTTTTTAAATAACCAAAACAGAAAACAATATTACATGTACACCATATATAACAAAAATATAAAATAATCAATAGATATATATAATGAACTATACCTAACCAATTTGGAAATCATCAAACAACTTCACTTCTCTTTGGTTAGCTATTTTTAAGCAATAAACTGAGCTACAGTGAGCAAATTGGACAACAAAAAAATTCTCTCTAAATGGGATAAAAAATGCCATGTTTGCACCTTGAATCGATCAACAAGAAATAGGTTGGATTTATGTCCTATCAGGTTCAACACATGCTGGACACATCAATCATAGATAACATGTATTTTTTAGCCATTTTTTTTTTCTTCCTTTGTCTTACAGAAGGCACTCTTCTCAATGACCAATATTATGAAAATTTCATGCAATTTCACAAGCCACAGAACAAGATACAGACTCATGAATTGACAATTTGTAGTGCAAATCTATCTTGAGGTACATCATTCTGAAAATTTACAAGAAAATTTCTTTGCCAATTATTTTTTTTGGCAAAACTATAATTTTGCCAAGTTTTCCATTCGGTGAAAATAGAACACTAAAAATTGAAGAGCATCGAATTAAGAGGTCAGATTCTAGTCCAAATGTATCGTCTTGCTTTAAATATCATCTACAATGGAAATATGATCTACAATGGAGTGGGTTAATTAGGGTGCAATTTTTTTTTTCTAGTTATTTTTCAGGTAGTTTTTTGGGCGACGGCTAATTAGGGTGCAATTTTTTTTTTCTAGTTATTTTTCAGGCAGTTTTTTGGCAACTTTCTGGGCGACCGCTTTTAAATTTTCGATCAATTCAAAATTCTGATAGATTTTTTGAGCATTTGAATTGGTTTAAAATGGACAAAACCCCTAAATTAAAATTCTGAAATACATGAAACTTTTAATTCATACGAAACTTACACCACCCCTAAAAATTTAGCCGAATTCAGATCCGTTTTCTTGTTGATTATTCTTCAGATCTGACCGAGGGCCGAAACATATGGGCTTCTTCTCCACTGTATTTCATATCTGACCGAGGGCCGAAACATATGGGCTTCTTCTCCACTGCATTTCAGATCCGACCGAGGGCCGAAACATATGGGTTTCTTCTCCACTGCATTTGAGGAGGGATCAAAATCTGGAGCCGTCGAGTCTTTATCAGATTCAGGCAGGGCTGAAGTATGGTGTCAGACATTTATATTCTCTGCAGCTTGGGAGGTATGGAGGATCCTCCGTTAGTTCTCCAGTCTCTTTGCCATGTGGCCTCCCTGGAGGGTCTATTTATTCTTGTTAAGTCATGAGCGGAACTTCTTCCATCTCGAAGCCTGGTAGTACACTCTTGGGACCTCCAAAGGGTCACCACTTGGCGGCGGAGTTGAAAAATTAAATATGGTATTATTGTGAAACTTGTAAACATGAGAGTTGTGTATTTTGACGTCAATTTAAATTCTCACATAAATTAAAGTATTTTTAGATCTTGGGAAAAATGATATTTAAAAAAAAAAGAAAGCTAGGGTTTTTAAGTCTTGTGACAAAACTTGGCCAAGTTATAAAAGATTTCTAAGTCCAACTTTACTTTTCATGGAAACGAGATGAATTGATTTGCTAGAAATTCATACTTGCTTCAGACAACTTCAACTCGGTAGGAACAAGTTTGGTGCTCAAGTAATTGAGGGTCATAGTTTTTGACAATTTGCAAGGTTTACTTGTGAACCAGATGAGAAAATCAACGAGTACCTTTATAAGTTTTTATACCAAAACATGAAAATATTTATTATTCTACTTAGTGATTTTTGTTGAGTCCAATTTCAACTCTTACTCTGAGCTCTTGTTCAATTTTGTAACTATAGTTTCTACCTATTTCCATTAACTCTAAGAAAATCTATATATATATTTTTTCAGGTGTATGGGAAAAAAAAATAGATTTATAGTAGAGAAACCACAAGGTGTATGGAAATAATCTTTGTAGTAGGGGAAAATGTCTCGAAATAAGCAATGCCTTGGACCTAAGAGAAACACTTCATTATCAATCATGTCTTATGCTTCTCAACACATCTACTAGTTAAAAATCTAGTTTAATATATCCATTTGCATCCAACAAGATTATTCCCTTAAAGGAAGAGGAACTAAATTCCATGTGTTGTTCTTCATAAGTCTTGTCATTACATCCCATCAAACTTGTTGTCCATGGGTCTCCTTGTAAGATTGAGGATTAAAAGTCTCCATAACCTTTTGCATAGGAGAAGAATACATTGACAAACTTGCTATGGATTTTTAGATTCCTTACAAATATTATATTTGGCACTTTCAAATGTATTTAAACAAGGAAAATGTTGGAAACACCATTTGTAGGAGAATCATCAAAAGAATCAAGGAGGATAACACTTTTTTTCTTTAATTTGAACACCCTACAAAGGAAGACATCTTTAGATATGTAATCATACAGCTCGAAATATTTAACCTCTTCTCTATAACCTAGAAATATACACTTATGAATTTTGGGGTCCAAGTTCATCCTCTTTTGCTCTAGAATGTGGGCCTTAGCATCACATCCAAATACCTTAGAACGAGCAAGCAACTGAAGGTTTGTGACTCCTCTGTGGCTCTAAAGAAGTAATCTTCATCGAGTCTCTAGTGAGTATCATGTTAAAAACATAACAATCACAACACATACCTTCATCCTAAAATGCAAAGTCCAAATCCATAACATGCAACATTCTTGTGGCCATCTCCACAAGAACAATATTTTTCATTTCAACAACTCTATACTATTGTAAATAACAAGTATACTATTGTAAATAACAAGTAAATGTATGCTAGAAAGTAATACCATGTCATGTTGGATGCACAAAGACCAAAAACATTATCCACCGTTTTAATGTTATTATATGATCTCAAAGTTTTAATAGGTTTACTAGATTAATTTCTTATATCTAAATGAAATTTAGATAAAGCAAACCCTCACAGACACAACTTTTATAAAAGACAACATTACAACCAATGAATCATGTTTAGTGTAGAAATTAAATGCATACTTTCATAATCCAACCAATTCCATCACATATTTACTTCGAAGATTAGTAAATATATCATATATATCAAATTGGTTTATTCCATCACATACATACCATTAAGATTAGTAAATAGATCATATGTATTAAATTGTGATTAAAGGGGAACGAACTTATAAAGTTAGTAAAGTTAAAGAAATTTGCCTAAAAGCATGATTTGATTCGAATTGTCCAAAGATTAGTAAATATATCATATATATCAAATTGGTTTATTCCATCACATACATATCATTAAGATTAGTAAATAAATCATATGTATTAAACTGTGTTTAAAGGGGAACAAACTTGTAAAGTCAGTAAAGTTAAAGAAATTTTCCTAAAAGCATTATTTGATTCGAATTGTCCGATCAAACATGTAGTAGTTAAGCGAGGAAAAACAAATTGCTTACATCCCTTATTAAGCCAACTCTCACATCAAAACACATATCTCAACCTCCCACCACCCATGCAACCTGTCTAAATTTTCACGGAACAACACCAAATGTTTCAATACTTCCAGTAGAGAAGTACACTTGGTAACGGGCAGACAAAATACAAAAATGAAAATAAAAACGCAGTCTGCAGGCAACAAAGCTCTTGGAGAATCGATATCTCTATTGAGACTACATTTTTTTTCTTGTTATCTCTCCTCCAATTTCAAGCTCATGTTCCATCTCCATGAATTTCCATTGTTCTTGATTGATGGATTCCCGGTATTCTCTTCAGAGAACTGTCAATCAATGATATATCCAGGCCGAGATGGTGGAGGATGAGTATCTATAACAATCAATCAGTGATATATCTAGGCCGAGATGGTGGAGGATGAGTATCTATAACAGTCAATTGGTGATATATCCAAGCCGAGATGGTGGAGGATGAGTTTCTATAATAGTCAATCGGTGATATATCCATGCCGAGATGGTGGAGGATGAGTTTCTATAACACCTGATAGCATGGAAACCAATTGAGTCATGGAAGGTCATTGTGAGGGAGATGCTTGTGTACACAAAAGAGCCATGCAAATAACCCTCAACACTTCTTCTTCATAGTAGCCCGAAAGCATGTCAGTGTCCACCAAATATGGTAGTCTGTTTTCCTCATACAAATGCCAAGTCTGCAGTTCAATGACGATGACAGATATTAGACATAGCGTTTGAGGGAAATATTGCAGAGACGATTCTTCCCAACATCTGCAATGCCTTTTGTTCATGGTCAAATAATTTCAAATATTTCTTTGATAAAATAAGTACAAACAAATCACATATGTTTGAGATTTCACAAGAATTTGGTACCTAATCCATAAGATAGACCATATCATCTAGCAAAATCCTATCTTCATGTCTTTTGTTGCTAACAACTTCGAAAGCAACTACTCCAAAGCTGAAAATGTCCACTTTCTCTGAAAGGCGACCACACAAAACATACTCTGGAGCTAGGTACCCACCAAAAATTACAAATTTGATTTCTTGTTATGCATACATGAGCCTAATATTGGTGTTAATGTAAGTTAAATGTCTTCCATTTTCATTAGATGACTCCAAAATTGACTGAAAATTTATAAATCATCTTGTAAAAATTGTGGAGCATATTGAGCTATGCTAGCAACATCTTATTCCTTTCTCATTCTATTTAAAGTCCCACATTAACTAAGACAAAAAAACAGAGATTAAAATCTGATGCTGACTAAACATTTTTCGTTTAGAGCATGAGAAAATTTATGCGGGCTTCATAGTCTTCTTGAGAAGCTTCACAGTCTTCTTGATAGGCTTCTTTGCAGGGACCTTCTTGACTCCCTCTACCAGCTTGAAAGAAGCCTTCACCTTAGTAAGCTTGCTAGCCAAAACAAGTTTCTTGATCTGCACAACGAGCATCTTCTTGTAGTTAGGGGGCAGAACCGCCTTGTGCTTCTCCTCCATGTATTTAGCGATGGCCCTGGGATTTGAACCTCCCTTCTCTTGCAGGATGGCCTTGGGACTTGAACCTCGCTTCTCCTTCAGGGAAAATATCGCCTCTTTGATCATCTGAAAAATCCATAATCAACAAGTTATATAACAAGATCTGTCATAACAAGCCACGCTCCAATAGATTCGAAGACTGAAAGCAGGGCTCGACGGAGAGGCCTAACGGGGCCTATAGCAGCATGCAAGCCAAGCCATAATATGTGGTGCCACACAATCTTCCCGTCGCTTCCCGCATGAAATTTGTTGCCCC
Organism: Picea engelmannii; assembly: GCA_009831015.1. Taxonomy (NCBI): domain Eukaryota; kingdom Viridiplantae; phylum Streptophyta; class Pinopsida; order Pinales; family Pinaceae; genus Picea; species Picea engelmannii. Next base: position 907,389 of record ML779694.1, on the reverse strand, counting down.
TGACCACCATCTTCACAGACCACATTTCCAACATCATCTGCCACAACACAAAACACCCCGATTATGCGGCCTTGAACGAAGAATTTCTCTTCGTCACTTTGCTCGCGGTTTCGCATTATGTGGCAACCATTCTCACTCTCCCCATAACATACAAACTCTTTATCATGTTTTGCAGCTTTGCGCAACCCGTTGCGGCAATGTATTGGTGAATGATGTACTTAGCGAAGGATGATTCTTGCATAGTCATTTCATTAAATGTTTTCTTATGTTAGAGTTATATAAATACAAGTATTTATATTATAATAATAATACTTTAAGGGGTTAGCTTAACCTAATGTCACTTGTGTTGTTGAGTATTTGGATAGTTTGATTTAAATTTTTTGATTATAATTTTTTTCTCATAAATATATATATTAATATATATTTAATAAAAATTGACTGTAAATCTTTATCATCCTAATTTTTAGCATCTCAAAATTAATCAAAAATAATATTATATTCTTGTCGTATTACTCTATTAATATTCCAATTACATTTTAACACTAATGAACTATTTAAAATGATTATTAGTTTATTTAATATTTTAAAATCATTTATGGATAATGGAAGCTACTTTCAACCTACAAAGCAAGTACCAACAATATTTTGGGTACATCTGATTGATCATCTTGTCGGTGAGTAGTCCCGTTTTTTTTCTTTGGATACATCTTTCTATGCGTCTGCATGATGCATCATGCCGGTAGAATTGTTTTCTATATGCATTGTATGGTTGGGCATAGGTGAAAGCTACCATTGAAAACGAGGTCTACATTTTCCTTATTTGGATGCATATTCAAGTTGTACACTGCATACAGTTGGGTCTACACTAGCATAGCAACAAAATAGTTGTTGGTGAACACCGAAGATGAAATGAATCTTTAAGAGAATATATTAATTTTTTTTATCTATTAATAAATAAATTGTTGGGCTTCATTTATCTGGTGTTAATATTTTAATTTTTGTTAATCACTTAATCACTTAAGTGGCAATCAGTTAGCTATCAAAGTAATTTTTAAATATAATTAGGTAAATGTAAAAAAGTAAACACATAAACTGATGTCTTTATAATAGCTAGGAAGTTAATGATTGAAATCACAACCATTTATTTTGTGTGACTACTAAGAATATTCCAGCCATATTTAATCCTGTCCATAGAAAACTTATTAAACACTAAACCCCTATTAAATCTGCCCATTATCAATAGATGTACGCCTTTCGACGTAAATATAATATTTATGGATCCCCATTGTAGCTCTTAGTAGGTGTACAATTTTCTCATTTGAATGCGTATTCAAGTTGTACACCGCATACAATATCACGCGCATGGATTCCAATTGTAGCGCAAATGCATTGTATCTTTGGATGGGTGACAACTACAAGGTGTACCTTTTTTTATGTCAATTTGAATACGTCAAGTTGCATACCATGCGAAGTTGCACGAGCTTTGATATACGGTTGCTTCGAGGTTGAGAGCGACATTTTTCTTGCATCAAGCTTTGTTGAAGCCCTAGATAGGAGGCCATCCTACCACCAGGGTTCTCTGCAACTGTAGAAACACCAAATGCACTCATGAGAAATGAGTTCGACCTAAAATCTTAAAAATGGAAAAAAAATTAATGAAGTTATGTTGTACAGACCTAGAGGGGGTTCCACTTTGGTTCCTTGGATCTACTCAGCGAAGTGGTTGTGACATTATTCTTGGTGGAAGTTTCATTTCATCTGAATGTGGAACCCACTTCCTGCTTTGTAGACGACAAAGCGAGCTCTGGGGGGTGTTTGACAACATTAGATCTCGCAGACACAGATGGATTGCGTTGTCTTTCTCTTGAAAACGGTAGGAAGGCTCCTCCAATTCTTTGCTTAGAATCAGAAAACAGGTTTGGATTTGTGGGGAAAAGTTGTTCTTGGTCAGATCTGAGTTGAGAATCATGCTGCTTCAATGGATCTTTCGGGGAAGATGACTTCTGCTAGAGGAAAAAGAAAATAGAAAATATTCAATACATGAGATCGATCCCAATAACAGATCAAAAACACGGAAATCGCGAGATGGGTAAGGATGAAATCTATCGTCAACCTCTCTTTTGTATTTTAAGATCACAAGCACAGACCTTGCAAGGTGGATAAGGATGAACGGTAATATATCGCCTTACCTCTTTTTTTCATTCTAGAGTCTCAGAATTTTGACTCCAGAGCTGAGCAGAAACCATCCAGTTTGGCTTCTCACCATTGGCGAATTTCGTTCTCTTCGAATCATTTTGGTTATTTTCTTGCGATACATCGCCTGATTCATCACATATTTTCTTTATAGGAATGAATTCCTCCAGTACTGGCCCGTTGTATTTCTCTTCCTCAAATTGAAAACCAGCTTGTTGCATCGGTCTGTGTGCTTGCACAGATGGTTGGCAATCTGCTAACTGTTCCTTGGAAGCAACAATTGCTGAAAATCATTGCATGGTTTGGAGTCAATCTTAATTTGTGTTTCAGGTTGAATTCGGTTCTGTCAATTCAAAAACGGGGACAAAATAAAGGAAATGCTTACCATCATATTCATCAAGCCTTCTCATTCATTCAAACTGATCGCTCTTAAGATTGATTGCTTTCAACACACTCGAGTATGATTTTGAATAGAGTTTTCATTCCAATGTCAACTCTGCTAGTGATCCCATCGTCATACGCAGATCTGTCTATTGAAACACAGACAAACGAACTCATCAGAAGTTGGCAGAATACATTGTATAGAAAGAAACCCACACCATGAATCCCCCATTACAGTTTGTTTGAGCACATGGGTTTTCAGAAGAAAATCAATGCAAGGAACCCCTTACATCAAAACTCTAGTGCAGCCTCCCTAGGAAAATGGGAGGAGATCGTAGAATCAAAATGATAATCTAGCCTATCTGACAGTAAAAAAATTACATAAAGAGAACCCAAATGCTACATAGTGAATTACAGATTCTGGGGACCAATACATTTAAATGCCTTCTTCAAAACCACGAATTTTAATCCTAGTTTACTACCAACCTCTGGCTTCGGTAAGGCGATCTGATCCACCATCGCCTCCACTGCTACAGGGAACTGCGAGTGCCTTCTGAGATCCGAGAGAAAGCTGGGGCACAACTTGGAACAAGAAGAAAATGCCAGTTAAGCAGACAATATTAAAAAATAGGATCAGAGTTGGTTGCAGTGTGGAGTCGGTGACCTGCAAAAAAAGATTGAATAAAGACAAACCATGATGACGACCACCTGTTAGTGTTTGATTGATCCCACGTGTTAGTGTTTGATTGATCCTAGACAGAGGACGAAAATTGGATGAAAACCTCCCCTATAGAACGCCTTCGGCGTAATTAAAACTAGAGGTAAGCCCATAAAGCAGAGACAATATTCCTATTGACAGGGTGGTGGAAATGGTAGACTTGGTGAGAGTTGGTTGGGTGCGGGGTCGAAGGTTCAATGTGAAGTCACTTCGGTCATGGGAAGAAACCATGTGGTATGGGAAGTTGGGATATATACCTTCTATTATGACTTTGGCCCATGGTTGGTTTGCCTTTGTTTTCCAGAAGCATGAGGACGCTCTTTGGCCCTCAACTGAGTCTGGATTCTTCACTCCTCTTCATGGTTTCTGAAGATGTGGACCCCTTTTTTTTGATGCAAGTAGGGAAAGGTTTGACCTGGCTCCTGTCCGGGTGAGACTTTCAGGTCTTCTCTTGGAGTACTATTGCTTATTGGATATTTTCAGGGATATTGGGAATTCTTTAGGTGATTTTATGGATGGTGACCTGTTACCTCACCTCTAGGGAGATGTCTATGACTAGGATTTTGGTCTAGTTGGATGTTCAAAAAGGATTTGTTGAAGACTTAGAGATTGTATGGGGTCCCACTCCATACACAATGGTTGGATTATGAGGGGGTGCACTTTATGTGTCGACACTGTCACTGCTATGGTCATATTGTGACTTTCTGTACTTTACCTTTTCATCAAAATCTAGGAAAGGAGATACCTAGACTTGGGGAAAAACAAAACGCCACTTTGGAGACAATTGTAGATGGTACTTTACAGGTGGGGGACACCTTGTCAGAGAAACTTGAAAACCTAGCAACAACATAGGCTTCTGGAATTGAGGAAGTTTCAAAATATCTACAAAAATCCATTGTTCCCTTTGGGTTGAGGATGGAACTAAAGATGAGTCTTGTCGGGCTATTGAGGAAGTGGTGGGGTCGATGTCAGAGACATTCCAGAATCCTGCTTTTCTCGACAACTTAAGGTTAAATGGTGCATCCATTTTATCATTTCCCTCTTTCAATTTTTTAGTATCCCCGTTACCCTTCTTGGGGTGTTTATACAGTTCTCTCGAGTTAAGGGTTGTACCGAGCGGGACAACACCTGTGAAGTACCAAAGGCTGAATACAACATATCACAATAGATCCAAAGATATCTGAATGCAATCACCACACAAGATATATGAAACCATATAGAAAACCACAACTTTATTATTACCAAACCCTTGAGGTAGGGCAACACCATACAATGGATCCTATTATGGAAGGGATCCTCTCCTGTTCACTTGCCTCTTCGAGGGGGCATCCTCCTACTGAGCTACCGCTCATAATACAATAATTCTCTTCATGTCTCATTACATTGCTTAAACCTCTTTATATAGTGCTACCATCACCTAAGAACATTCTAGAGGAGGAATCTTCTAGAAGTAGAACTTTCTAAGAAGTCCTCTTACATTTATTATATCTAACTA
>ML779694.1:884008-902552 GCA_009831015.1 Picea engelmannii | reverse complement strand
CCATGCTGAAGTAGTCCAACCACCATTGTAAGCCCGGGTCCCATGTCCAAGTGCTCATGTGAACTCCCCGTAGAAGATTTTGGAACCCAATAACCAACTCCAAATGATGCTCCAAAGACTGACACCTATCATGTGGATCCAAAAAAGAAGATCCATCCACATAGTGGAAAAGGGTCGTAGCAGAATCTGGAAGGAATAATACCACTGTAGAATATGTAGACTGAATGCTGGTAACTAGCTCCTGATCTGGGACATTGATGTTCTCTACAGAAGGTGGAGTAGAGTCATCAAATAAAATATGGAAGTGGTTGTCATCCCAGAAATGACAACCATCCATATGCCAATCATCACAATCGTCCTCAAAATCATACCAAGCATATATTTCTTGATTATATTCATTCATGAGGCCCTGCATAAGAAATCTCTCCTGCATGTTGTTCAATGAATCTTGAATACTACGAAAACTATCATTGATGCCGTATGTGAGGCTTTGTGTGAGGCTGTTTGTGAGGCCATGTGCAAATGCATCCAATCTATCATCCAATTGGGCTTTGAATGATTCAAGAATTTCTTTCAAGGTTTGAGACGAAATAACCATCTAATCACCCTATGAACTCTTCGGTCCTGCAGCCTTCACGAAAAAACTCGAAAAATAAACCCAATAAGTTTCGGTAGAAAATCACAGTTTTTTCTGGAAAAACCCTAAAAAACTGCTGAACTTAAAATGCTCATAACTTCACTTCTCGGACTCCGTTTCAGCTGATTTGTTTTTTGAAATTGGGTGAAATTGTGAGAAGAACTCATATCTGTAATTTATTTGGGCAAATTTGGCCTCCAAATGCTACAGAAATAAAAACAAATCGCGCCGCCGTCCGCAGAAAAAACCCTGAAAAATTGCAGATTTTAAAACCTCAATATCTTGACCTTCCGGACTCCGTTTTGGATGATTTTTTTTTTCAACTTGGGTTTTTTTATGAGAGGAACTCAGATATACAAACCTTTTCTACAAATTTTGCACATAAATATACTGAAAATGTCTGGAATGTCTCGGCCCTCTTTTTTCTTCTTCGAAAAAAAAATCAGCAAAAATAAAAAATATTTCCCCACAATGTATGCCTAAGGAAAGTGCTCTGATACCACTTGTTAAGTACCAAATACCTGAATACAAAAACACCACAAAATATATACAATAACAATATGCAAAATCTTCTTTATTACCATCAAACCCTTGAGATAGGGCAACACCATACAATGGATCCTATTATGGAAGGGATCCTCTCATGTTCACTTGCCTCTTCGAGGGGGCATCCTCCTATTGAGCTACCGCTCCAAATACAATATTTCTCTTCATGTCTCATTACATTGTTTGAACCCCTTTATATAGTGCTACCATCACCTAAGAACATTCTAGAGGAGGAATCTTCTAGAAGTAGAACCAATCCTCTTACATTTATTATATCTAACTACCATAGTGGACCTTATTTAATAATATAGTGGACCTAGTCCACCTTACATTGAATGACCTCCACTATTATCACTATGGGCCCTCTGGCCCCCCCCACTACCTCTCTAGCTACCTTACAACACCCCCCCCATCCCTTAAAAAATTGTCCCTTCAAAACCCTTCTATCGAAGTCTCTAAAAGCATGGTTTTTACCACGTCTCATATTTATTGCTCATTCAGAGTTCCGAGTCCTCTAGGGACTCAAAGGAAGTTGATATTCACTATAACATGTGCTAACTAGGGATAGGTGTTGAGTTGTATCTTTGTAAGGGGGGTGGGGGGTTGGGTACTTTTCCTTCTGGCTCTAAGAGAGGCAATGGGAGGGGAAGACGTTCTTTTCTTTCTATGGCCTAGGAAATAGCCAAAGTGGAGTTGGAGACAAGTTGAAAAGTTCCCATTGAAGGGGCACTTAGAGCAGTGAGGGTCCATTTAAGGGTTCCTTAATGAATATTATCTCCTTTAATTGCAGGGCCCTGACAAGCCCATCAAAAAAGTCCGCCTCTTTTTTTGCAGGAGACAATGGGGGTTGGGGAAGTTGATCCAAATTTATAAATGGAACAAAATGAAATACATAGTTATAACAAAAACATAGAGATACAATGAAACTTGACTTCTATTAATAAATGAAATGTGTTGAACTGTAAAACTACATAATGAAACAAACTCGCTCGAATGGTGGTATCTTAGCTCTGAGAAGAGATGTGACGACTACATGTGTTTTCCAAGGCACATTAAAATGAGCCCAAAAGGACTTTTTATCATAAATAAGCAATGAGGAAACCCTAAACATCCAAAAACCTAACCCTAGGAGATGAAACGCCAAAAGGCTTGTGGGCCCCGATGGGGTTAGTTGGTATGCCAACTTCCCGGGGTCATAATTTTTTCATATGATCTCCATTTAGTGTGCTCAATAACTAGTTGGAAAGGTCTAGTCGAGAAGTACACATTTCGATTAGTCAAACTATGCAATTAAGTGTTTTCGTGCCTAGAAAACGCTGTTTAGGGCCTCAAAATGGCCTCGAAAGTTAAGGACCTAAAAAAGTGTAAAACAAATGCCAAAATGAAAAACTGTTCTTTGAGCCATTGGAATAGGTGGGTGACCACCGATATCCACCTAGATCAATTCTCCCCCCTTAGGAAGCAATGGTATCCATTACGTTGAGTGCCTCCATCAGACGGGGAAGCTTTTGCTGAACTTGGCCCCAAGTGAGCCACTTGCTTTGGTGTAGAAGATGCCCTACAATGATAAGCCAATAAAGATGGATCCTTTGTTGGCGAGTGCCATTAACCTGTGTGTCCATGACTTGATCATTGGTTTCCTGTTCCATACAGTCAGGGTTGAGCTCTGTCGGTGTCAACTGCTCTACTATCTTTGATGTGTCTAATAATGGTGGAAAGTATGGACGAAGGAGGTCCACATTGAACACTAGGTGCAAGCTAAGGAAGGGGGGAATACTTAGCTCAAAAGAATTATCACCCACGTCAATTACATATCTATTAATTTTTCTTTTACATAAAAATATGAATATATGACTTATATATCCAAACTTAGACTATAAACCCCTCCAAGATTCATATCAATCCTCCCCCCTTAGAAAATTATGGTCCCCATCATTTCACCCATGCTAAAAAAAGAGACCCCGTTATGTTTATGGTACCATCATGATTATGATGTGTCGAGTGCCAATGAAGAGAAGAGTTTTGTGTGGTTAACCCACAACCACATGTTTGTGGATGACACATAACCAGGTTGGCAATGACAAACTTGTTAATTCCGATTACAATTTATGGGGTATTTTACACAGGTAAAAAAATTACAATAGGACTTAATAAATCCAAAAAAAAAATATTGGAATGAAAAAACCCTATTTTCTTGGCAGTGGACCTTTCACTACAATTTTATTCATATGTTTTGATGTAGGTGATGAAATCAAATTCTGTCAAAGACCCATTTGAGGCATCGAAGAGAGATTTCCATTGATATAAGATGCTTGCTCTGTTGTATCCTAAGGATTTCTATGTTGTATCATGCAGTGTGAGAAAACTCTACTTGAAACTCAAGGGATGCGCGGCCGCAATGCTTTACATACCTTTGGTGCTTAAATCAATCATATCTCACAAACTGGGAAGCATAATACAATTATGTAAAACAACCATTCGAGCTAATAGAGAATCCTTTAAAATGCGTTGTAGTTTTCCCTCTGGAATTATCTGTAGTGGTCGTAGCACTTGCATAAATATTGTAGAAGATAGATGCCATGTATCCCACTCTGATAGCATTGATCCAGATTTATAAATGGAATGAAATGAAATACAAAGTTATAACAAAAACATAGAGATACAATGAAACTTGAATTCTATTAATAAATGAAATGTGATGAATTGTAAAAATGCAGAATGAAACAAAATCGCTCGAGTGAAAGTAGCTTATCTCTAAGAAGAGATGTGACAGCTACATGAATTCGCCAAGGCAAATTACAATGAGGTCGAAAGGCCTTTTTATCATAAAGAAGCAATGAGGAAACCCTAAAAATCCAAAAACCTAATCCTAGGAGATGAAACGCCAAAAGGCTCGTGGGCCCCGATGGGGTTAATTAGTATGCCAACTTCTCGATGTTCTAAATTTTGCATACGATCTTCATCTGTCACACTCAATATCTTATTGGAAAGGTCTAATCGAGAAGTACACATTTCATTCAGACCAAACTTATGAATGGGTGTTGTTGTGCCCAAAAAATGTTGTTTAGGGCCTCAAAATGGCCCCGAAAGTTCAGGACCTGAAAAAATGTAGAAAAGTTGACAAAATGAAAAATTGTTCTTTGAGCTAGCAGAGTAGATGGCTGGCCACCGATATCCACCTAGATCAGAGGTAGTCATTAAGGTTTCAGAATCAGTGTTCAAGGGATGGTGTTTCACTGCTAATGATGTTAAGGGGCGCTCAGGGGGTTTGGCTATGGGATGGAATCCACTCACACTTAAAGTTTCTAACCAATGGTCCTTTGATTCAGGATTAGGGTTAGAGTTTACCTCACATGAGTTGGGGTTGAGTTTCCTAGCCATCAACATCTACGACCCATATGCCAAGCAAGTACAATATTGGGACACCCTCTTTCAAAAATCCTTTATTAAAGTTGATTTATTGTTCCTTGGGGGGATATAAACTTCTCCATCAGTTCAAATGAAATATGTGGGCCACGGGGTGTAAGAGATTCATTGTCATATTATTTTGTTCAGAATTTTGATGAGAATGGCATGATCGATGTGGAGCCGGTCAAACTTCGAGCTACATGGAGGAATACGAGGCGAGGATGATCGTATTGCTAAAATATTAGTTCATTTCCTGGTATTGGAGAAGATGTTGGGTACCTGTTATAGGGAAAGGTAGTGGGTTAATGATGGGGGTGAATCCAACCTTTTTCTTGTTGTGCTGGAGTTGGAGGAAAGGGGGATGAGACCAACAAGCCCCTTCAAATTTGGTTCGATTTGTCTAAAACACGTCGACTTCAGGGATTTGGTCAAGAAATCATGGATCCCATTCGATGAGAACAGGGAAGGGTCAACCCCGCTTCAATTTGCTTCCAATCTAAAGAAGTTGAAACAAGTGGTTATCATCTGGGCACATAATAAACGCCTAAGTGATGACCAAGCTCTTCAGGAAGTAGAAGAGAAACTTCATTCAATTTATGATACTAGGAATGGTCGTTATGAGAATGAAGAATCGAAAGCAGTGTTGGTGGATTTGGAGGCCTAAAGGAGGAGGCTTTTGGATGAAAAGGAAGAGGATTGGTGTTTAAAAAGCAGGGCTATCTGGCTAGAGTGTGGGGAAAAAAATACAAAAAATTTTCATGGTCGCCAAAGAAAGAATATGATTTGGCAGATGAGGGGGGCAGACAATGTTTAGATGAATTCATTTGAATGTCTAACAAACATGGATAGGGCCCACTTTCGATATTTGTATAAAGTAGAGGAGCATGCCTCGATCGCTGAGATCATAAGAATAACACAGGTTTTTCCTAGCTTCGTAACAATGGAATACAACAAAAAATTGATGACGGAAGTGACCGTAGATGAGCTTGAGGAAGTCCTATAGAGATTTCAAAAAGACAAAAGCCTGGGCCCAGATGGGTGGCCCGTCGAATTCTATCTGAGGTTTATTATTTGAATGAGGAGGATTTATTGTGTGTGGTGGAAGACTCGATGTTCAAGGGTAGGATGTTGTCCTCCTTGAACTCTACCTTCATCTCACTTATCCCCAATAATTATAATACATAGTTCTTTGATAATTTTAGACCGATTTATTTTTGCAACTGCGTATACAAGATAATGACAAAGGTGATCAAAAAAATGATTAAGGATTTTCTCTCCAAAAAATTTTCCTATGAACAATTCAGTTTCTTGGAGGTGAGATAGATTCACAAAGCGGTTGGTGTAGCACAGGAAGGATTACACAACATAAAGATACAGATTCAAAAATCCACTATACTTAAGATAGATTTTTCTAAGGCTTATGATCGCGTGAAATGGATCTATATAAGATTACTCCTTACTCATTTAGGGTTTGAAGTACCATTTATTAACTGGGTAATGAGCTACATATGCACAATCTCTTTTGCTATTTTGATTAATGGAGCAGCGTCCCCATTTTTCAGGGTGGGGTGAGGCCTTCGAAAAGGTTGTCCAATGTCACTTCTCATGTTTTTATTAGTGGTAGAAGGCCTTAGGCATGCCATTAGGGATTCAAAGAGGAGTGGTCGCTTCAAAGGGGTTTAGGTTGTTGATCAACTATATCTCACTTGAACCTACTCTTTGTAGATGACATATTAATATTTTGTGATGGTTCACGATGGGCTGTAGGGATTCTTAAGGAGATTCTGTATCTTTTCACTCGTACTGCTAGAATGATGGTCAATATTGGAAAGTCCACTATTTCCTTTCACAATTTGGAGGAGGATGGTCTTATGCTATACATGGATTTCTTTCCATTTGCGGTCAAGAATTTATATCAAGGCCTGAAATACCTAGGTTTTTACCTAAAACCAAATGACTATTGGAAAGCAGACTTGGGTTAGCTAGTGACCGAATTTAGAAAAAATACTTAATTCCTGGAGTTTTAGATGGTTGTCTAGGGAAAGAAGGTTGGTTTTAGAAGGTTGTTTTGAAAGCAATTTCGGTGTACTGGATGTCTCTCTCCTGGATTTTGAAAGGAGTCTTAGAAAATATAAGAATTTTTTTCTTCAGATTCCTTTGGGGTGGGGCACATGACTATTTTGTTATGCCATGGGTTAAATGGAATCAAATTTCACTTCCCAAAGTGCTAGGATGATGGGGTATTAATTTTTTTTTCCTTTTCTTGAAAGATTTGGTGGCTAAATGTATGTGGAGATTGTTGTCTGGAAAAATATTATTGTGCCAAGTTGTGGAAAGGAAATACATTGCACCAAATATAGTGGATACTTGGATAAGAAGGTAGAATAAGGAACAAAAGAACATCTCTATAATTTGGAAGCAAATATTGAATTCTTTTCCTCTCATTGGGGAGGGTTTGGTATGGAAGGTGGGAGATGACAGAAAGGTACAATTGGGATCGGATCCATGGTTGGGGTGTGATGCTACCTCCTTCCTCCTATGTTGGTGCAAAATTTATGGGAAAGGGGCATATAAAATCTATATTATGTACCTGACCCACATCAAACCACATTATGGAGGCAAGGTTGTTGGTCAACTCAAGACTTCGGTTTTGGGGGAGACTAGATTCCGGTATGGACAAACTATATCTACTACCTGCAAAGATCACACATTCACCTAAGGGACATGGTGGATGAACTAGCTTGGAGGTTCTCTTCTTTTGGTGTATACAACCCAAAACTAGGATACATACAATTAATGACAAAACCTGCACCAAGAGAGGTAGAGTGGTGGTGGAGGAATCTCTAGAAACTCAAATGCACAACTAAATATCAGATCTTTATGTGGTGTCTACTAGAGAACAATGCCCTTACTTGGGACAATATCCAAAAGAAAAATAAGTCAGGTCCCGGTTGGTGCATTCTTTGTAAGGATGAGAAAGAAACCAACTACCATTTGGTTATGAACCATTCCTACTCTGTCGGGGTATGGAGAGAAATCAAAATATTGACAAGTTCAGGTTTGGTCTGGCAGGGCCTGAGCATATCAGAAGGCTTGAAAAGTTGGCTCACAAATCCAAATCATAAGTCTTGGCTTTGCCAGTAATTGTGGCTTAGGGAACTTGGTTGAATCACAATCATAACATCTTCTAGGATCGCATGACACCTAACTTAGTTGTTGTAACACAATGTCTTAGTATTATGGTCTCATGTCCTCAGGGTAAGGGCAAGGCAGGGATCATAACTCCCATACTTGAAACCATTGATAGGTCACACCCTTAGGATTTTTTTGATGGAGCTTCACAAGGTTCTCCGACACTTTGTGGTGGAGGGTGGGTATTGCACATTTCACAATCCCATGTTTATAAAATTAAAATGATCCCAGGAGAAGGAAGCAACAACTATGCAGAACTGATGTCCCTTAACCTCCTTATACTTTTTGCATTACAAAAAGAGGTTTCACATATCCATATCTTTGGTGACTCAATGTGTTAGAAAAACATTATCGTAGAGAAACAAAATAAAATAAATGTGGAAATAAAACACAAAAGATACACAATACAATACAAACATAGATATACATGGTTCACCTAATGTGGCTATGTCCTCTAGAGAAATTACCAGGTCCTTCCTTTATTATTATCCAACAAATGAAGGGATACAACCTACAACACATCAACTGTAACTTCCTATTCTTTCTCTCACAATCTCCTCTCTTAGAATACAATATTCAGCCTCTTACACAACTGCAATACAATGCCCTCATACAAAACATGTTTCCTTTTTGGGAGAAAACCCTAACATAACTTCTACCGTTAGATCTGCGACCTTCTAATGAACGATCTTGATTGACTACAAAATTACAATATTTTACAAGGCAATTTCCCCAAAAAATTTCTTCAAGGGATCTGCCTTTGAACCCCTAGATGGGGGCCCGCTGGCCCCATGTTCCCCAGCCGAGGGGGGGGGGGGGGTAGCTCCCCCCCCGGACCCCCTTCATTCAGGGAACAACCCTTGAACCCCCAGAAGAAGGGGGATAGGTATACCTGCATATAAATTGGGAAGATAATCAGGCTCCACAACCAACATTGATGAATGTGGTAAATTAGGTGAACCGAGATCAATGTTGCTTAAATTTATTACTTCTTCCATTTTTGGAAGTGTTGTCACATGCTAAATTTTGAATTTTGGCATAAAGTTAGTTTTGAAAAATCTTTTGTCTCTTAGGTTCTTTGGGGCAAAAATTTCATCAAATTGGGAAAGTTTTTGTAAGTCTAGGCAAACCAAAATTGGTTTTACTAGCCAATTTTTACTTTTATAGTCAATTTTATACCCTCGGGTTTATTACAGGGCCCAAGTTCATTTTACCAAAAATATTGGGCCCGCAGGCCCAATCTTGAATTATCCAAGACCTGCACATCGTCCATAGCCTCTCCAACAAGCTCCAAAGCTATCTGCTATGCAAACTCCAGTTGTTACACAAACCCTGTGTATTGATAGTCGCTACACAAACCTTTCACTCTATTTTTTTCTGCGCATTTCCCATTTGTTTCAATCACTGTTCAAGAGCCTTTCTTAGAACCTATTGTAAGTTAGCCTCTGAAATGAATTTTCTTTTCACATAACCAACTTTACTTCATTTGAGCTAAACCCTTGCCATCCTCGTTGTTGTGCCAAGTTTCCTACTGTCGTTCATTGCTGCACCAAGTTTCCTATTGTTGTTAATTGTTGCGCTGAGTTTCTTACTATTGTTCGTTGTTGCACACTGCGCAGAGGATTGTCCCCCGCACAAGCTACATGGTGTGCTGTGCAAATGACTGGTTTAGTGGTGAAATTCAAGATCATTTCTAACTAGCTGGAGAGGAATTTTGAAAATACCAGAGAGGGTTTTGTCAAGGATATACCAAATAATAAAAACCTCTCTCATATTTTCATCAAGTGTCATAGTTTGGGAGATTCGAAAGAATCTTTATAGCCCATTTTTCCATATTTAAGCATTTAATGTTTTTGTCATCATCTTTGGGAAAGGATCCCAAGAGACTAGAAATGAATTTTAGAAAAATGAGAGATTTTTTTCTCAATAACAGGGTCATATACAAAAACCTCTCTCAGTTTTTAAAAATCTATTTTTATTCAAGAGATATGATGTCATATTTGACCCCTATTTTCCTAGTTTGTTGTGCAATCTACAGTGTTTTTGTTGTAGGTTACTATTGCGCAACAGACTTGTTGCACAACTGTGATAGAGCTTCTGAAATGCCTCCAGATCAACAAGGAAATGTAGGAAAGCGTGACATATCATATACAATGAATGCCAGAGGTCAAATATCATCAGTATATGGTTTCAAAAGTGGATTTATCTATTATTATCTTGTAATTAATGAGTCAACTTTGAGTCCTCTTTTTCAACAGTTAGTTCATATTTTGTTGCCAAGAGATTTGTAATTGTTTCTTAACTTAGGAAGGCTATTAGGATTCTAATTTGACAGCATAGGAAGATATTTTTTGTATATATTTCATGAAGCTATGAGAGCTAAGGGGGGACTCTTTTTGGGAAAAGAGGACTGTTGTACTGCTGATCAAGACTTGTTTATTCCTTTGAAGTTAATGCAAAAGTTTCCTCTTTCTGAAATTTGAGATTCATCATAGTGTTTATGTTCAGTATGTGTTTCTTGTATATCATTTCCATGATTAAGTTTTTATGCTAGCATTGTATGAGAGTAAGTGGTAGGAATTCATCCATGTTTGATGCTCCTTTCACACTGATGATGCTTGTCACGTGTTAATGGTTACTTTTACATAATTCATCTTCATTTGATGCTTTGTTTAGTAATTAATCTTTGTGTCTTTTCTTCTAAAGTTGCATTGGAGATTCATCCACTGATTGACGCCGATAGTGTAGTGGGATTTATTCTCCTTTCCATCTCTCATTTGATATCATTTATTTTTTGAGCATAGCCCCTATTTTGCCTTAAAAATGCAGAAATAAACCAACCAGCTGTTGACTGTAAAAACATTGAAATTCAGTCCTTGAATCCATTGCCCGATGGTACCTTTTCCTTGTTTGTCCTACCGACCCTTTTAAAACAAAAACAAACATGTCCTATTGCAGAATTTGACCTCTGTGCATTTATTGATGAATCCTTTGAGTTATTACTAATCATTAGACATATGAGAGAGCCCTCTTTGGTTGTATAGGTAAGAATACAATCTCAAGTTGGTTGAAACAGTTACCTTGGGGTTTTCTTTGATACAACCCAAATAAATTTCCGAGTGTTAACATTTTGGCGCCATTGCCGGGGAACTAAAAGTTGCATTTTCCCTGGGATAAACGACAAAGTTCATATCTGATTGTTGATGGTGGACAAAAGTTAGACACCAAAAGGTTGTAAATCATTCGCATGGCAACTCCATTTTCAGTTGTATCCATATGTCAGAGTATCAATGGTGACTCCATTGTCCGAAGGTTTTAAATCTTGAAGAAGGTACTAGTGACTCCAATGGATTTGATGAAGAACTTAGATGTTGCTACAATTGTTTCAAGGTATGCATGTTTGTACTTTTCACAGATTTATGGTTTTCCAAATTCTTTACCCAAGGATGGATATTGTTTAAGGAATGGTCTAAAATTTAATGGTGAATATTTGAGTTTGACTTTGAAGCATATATCAAATTTTCGCGACTTAACTGAGATTCTTAGAGTCAAACAAGAAGATGTTTTCCTTAGATTGTTTTATGATTCGTTCCAAGGAAAGTGTAAAGGTTGGGCTCTAGGTTTTTCTGTTAGGTCTATTAGATTTATAACAGATTTTGGATTGTCTTCTTGGAAACATGGATGGAAAAACCAAAGTTAGTAGCAAATCCTGTTTCTGTTGAGGGGTTTAAAGAATATTTTGACATGTTTGATGATGATTGAAGAGGCTTTCTCAAATTTTTTATGCATGTATTTGAAGTCATGTAAATGTTCTTCTAAAGATAACGTCAGTTTCTTAGAAGAGTTTGTTGAAAAACTTGAGAATGATCTTTAGGCCTTAGAGGGTGAAATCCACTCCCAATACTTTCACTATCAAAGCTTGTCTTTTGAAGATCCTTTTCAACTGCCTTTAGATGCCGAGATCGAGAAATGTTTTGTGTCTGGAAATGAGTTTGACAATACACACCTGAAGCAATATGTGCAAGTAGAAGATACACATGAACAATCCATGCATGATAACCAGATTGTAGA
Organism: Picea engelmannii; assembly: GCA_009831015.1. NCBI lineage: Eukaryota > Viridiplantae > Streptophyta > Pinopsida > Pinales > Pinaceae > Picea > Picea engelmannii. The sequence goes on along the minus strand of ML779694.1, from coordinate 890,698 downwards.
CTGCTTTGGGAATCAACGAAACATCCATGATTTTTATGACCCTATAGATGAATATATGGAAGAATTCTTCAATTTAAATTCACAACCATGTCTCCACTGTGAGAAACAAAAGTATTATAAGTTACCCTTGTCATCACATATTCCAGGGTCAATTCTATTCAAGCACAATCAAACAATCAATTTATGTGAGAAGATACTTGATTGTATTTATTGGAAATCTGAAATTACTTGATTCAACAAATTTTCTTAGAACTTAAAGTAGGTAGGAGTGTGAATAAGCTCAACATGGTGAGCATCTCTTTCAACAATTGCTTTTTAGTTTGTAGTTTCAGTTTGGTTTTGGTTCAATTGCAGAATAAGTTTGTGGTAGAACATATTAGGTTTGGATTCCAGTGGGATTGGTTTCAGGTCAACAAGAGAGCAGGTTATAAGTTACAGTTGGAAAGTTGAGTTTGGGAGCAACCCAATGGATCAGACACTCGGTCTACGTTCTTTGGCACCTTGCAGGGAGGAGGCCATCCTCATTGGAGCTAGATGTTGTGACATGCTAATTTTTTAATTTTTTCATAAAGTTAGTTTTGAAAAAATCTTAGGTCTCTTAGGTTCTTTGGGGAAAAACGTTTCATCAAATTGGACAACTTTTTGTAAGTTTAGGCAAATTAAAATTCGTTTTAGTAGCCAATTTTTGACTTTTATAGTCAATTTTATGCTCTCGGGTTAATTACAAGGCCCAAGTTCATTTTACCAAAAATATTGGGCCCACAGGCCCAATTTCCAAATATCCAATACCTGTACATTGCCCATAGCCTCTCCAACAAGCTCCAAAGCTCGTTGCTACACAAACTCTAGTCGTTAGGCAAAACCTGTGTGTTGACATTCGCTATGCAAACCTTTCACTCTGTTTTTTATTGCGCATTCTCCATTTGTTTCAATCACTGCTCAAGAGCCTTTCTTGGAACCCATTGCAAGTTAGCCTCTTAAACGAATTTGTTTTTCACATAACCAACTTTACTTCATTTGAGCTAAACCCTTTCCATCCTCGTTGTTGTGTCGAGTTTCTTGCTGCCATTCGTTGTTGCGCCAAGTTTTCTGCTATTTTTCGTTGCTGCACCGATTTTTCTACTATTATTCATTGTTGCACACTGCACAAAGGATTGTCCCACGCACAAGCTACAGGGTGTGTTGCGCAAATGACTGGTTTAGTGGTCAACTTCAAGATAATTTTATGACCAACTAGAGAGGAATTTTGAAAATCCTAGAGAGGATTTTGTCAAGGACAAAACAAATAATAAAATTCTCTCTCATATTTGGAACAAATGTCATATTTTGGGAGATTCGAATGAATATTTACAACCCATTTTTCCATATTTAAGCATTTAATATTTTTGTAATCATATTTGGGCACGAATCCCAAGAGATTGGAGAGGAATTTTAGAAAATCGAGAGAGTTTTTTTCTCAAGAATAGGTTCATGTACAAAAACCTCTCTCAGTTTTGAAAATTGTTTTTTTATTCGGGAGATATGATTTCATGTTTGACCCCTATTTTCCTAGTCTGCTGCGCAATCTGCTACATTTTTGCTGTAGGTTATTGTTGCACAACAAACTTGCTGCACAACTGTGATAGAGCTTCTGGAATGCCTCCAGATAAAAAAGGAAAGGTAGGAAAGCATGACATCTCATCTACAACGAATGCCATAGGTCAAAGATCATCAGGATATGTTTTCAAAAGCAGATTTATCTATTATTATCTTGTAATTAATGAGTCAACTTTGGCTCCTCTTTTTTAGCAGTTAGTTCCGATTTTGTTGCCAAGAGATTTGTAATTGTTTCTTAACCTAGGAAGGATGTTAGGATTCGAATTTGGAAGTATAGGAAGATATTTTTTGTATATATTTCATGAAGCTATGAGAGCTAAGGGGGGACTCTTTTTTGGGAAAAGAGGACTATTGTACTACAAATCAAGACTTGTTTATTCCTTTGAAGTTAATGCTGAAGTTTTCTCTTTCTGAAATTTGAAATTCATCACTATGTTTATGTTCAATATGTGTTTCTTGTATATCATTTCCATGATTATGTTTTTCTGCTAGCATTGTATGAGAGTAAGTGGTAGGAATTCATCCTTGTTTGATGCTCCTTTCACACTGATGATGCTTGTCATGTGTTAATAGTTACTTTTACATAATTCTTCTTCATTTGATGCTATGTTTAGTAATTAATATTTGTGTCTTTTCTTCTAAAGATGTACTGGAGATTTATCCACCGATTGATGCCTGTAGTGTAGTGGGCTCTCTTCTCCTTTCCATCTCTCATTTCATATCATTTATTTGCTGAGCATAGCCTCTATTTTGCCTCAAATATGAAGAAAGAAACCAACCAGCTGTTGACTATAAAAACATTGAAACTCGGGCCTTGACTCCATTGCCCAATGGTACCTTTTCCTTGTTTATCCTACAAACCCTTTTAAAACAAAAACAAACCTATCCTATTGCAAAATATGACCTGTGTGCAGTTATTGATGAATCCTTTGAGTTATTACTAGTCATCAGACATCTGAGAGATCCCTCTCTGGCTGTATAGGTCAGAATACAATATAAAGTTGGTTGAAACAATTAACTTGGGGTTTTCTTTGATACAACCCAAATAAATTTCTGAGTGTTAACAGGAAGAAGTTCAAGATTTTGTACAAAAAATTAATAACTTTGTTCTCACTGATGTCTACATGGAACACAACATGACAACTGACCAACTATCTAAGGTAGGGGTCAACCTGGATTATGGAACATGACAAATAGCATAAGATATGGATGATAAACACTATGAGTATTTCCGCCCTCCTTTTCACGAAGGGAGAGATACATAAATACTCTTAACTCCCGTGAATGCATTTTTTTTCCTGGCTGGATGTTTTCATTTTTGAAGATTTTTTAGATGACTGTATAAAATAATATAGTGTGGTTTGGTTCAATATTTAGAATAAATCTTTAATTTTTTACTATACAATGTGTATGGCAGAGTTATATAGGATATGGGTTATTTTGATGATGCTAGATGGGATATGTTTTTGAGATATGGCCACAACTGAAGTACATTTATGATGGCTACATAGCCACATGTTTGGATCTCCATTTTTTTTATGATAGATTTCGACAATGCTTGTGCACAAAATAATCTATAGATTATATTTTTTTCTTCTCTTATGAAGTAATACAATTACTCTTTTTTTTTTTCTTTGAGGAATAAAAAAGAAAAAATATGCATAATTTTATTTATTTTTACATGTAACCAAACACACCACCCTCTAGTTTGTAAGCATGTGTAAAATATTCTTTAGGGTTCATATCCATAGCAATAATTGGCTCACAAAGAGTTAAACATGTCATAAGTAGGATTTGGAACCGAGTGGGGAGGATAACATTTTTCCTCCCTAACCACCCAAGCTAGACCCAATTGACATTTAGAAATTTTTTATAAAACACATTGAGTAAAAGGCTATTGAGAAATGAATAAATAAAATACAAAAAACAAATATGGATAAAAACTTTCAAATTTAGAGATGGTGAGGAACTATGAATAGATCGTCGGAAGAAAAATGAAATGCACAAATAGGAAAGTCAAATAGTTGTGATGTTTATTTTGATTATACTCATGAAATGTCAAAGAGAATGAGTATTTATGACTACTACAATTAAAATTGGATCAATGGGCTTGGAGTCTCTCAGTGTTTTTGTGTAAAAGACTACAAAAATCTAAGTGATTTGGTGGGAAATAAATAATTATTCAAGAAATCTCACATCCTTATTTAGTTGAATCATAAATGCAAAATGTGGCCACCACCATTGTAAAATTACCAACTAAAGTCAATGCAGTTAACATCACCACCAAACTCTGCACTAGAAATGCACATATATAAGATGGCATGTAATAATATAGATCATTTTTAAGGAAAAAGAACTACACAATCCAAATCTAGTGATAATTCTTTCATTGCTTCAATAAAGTGAAAGCCAAAATAATGAAAAATTAACACTCTGTACACAATGAATCTTCTAGTTAAATTTTCACATTTTGAGTAGTGGTTTGTAGCCATTACCATAATTATTTTTAACTATGGAAACATGAAAATTTACGAAAGAAACATAAGGTGGGAAAATTTCAATCTTTTTTCTAATGGGAAAATTTCACAATTATATGTTAATATAATTTGTTTTCGAAACTGAAATTTACAAGTGCTACTAGCATGAAAATTTCCGAAAGAAACATAAGGTGGGAAAATTTCAATCTTTTTTCTAATGGGAAAATTTCACAATTATATGTTAATATAATTTTTTTTCGAAACTAAAATTTACAAGTGCTACTAGCAAAGAAACTGCTGAAAAAGAGATATGTCTTTCTCCTACAGCGGTCTATGACCAACAAGAGGAGAAAGAACCATATGGAGAAGAGAGACATGAGTATGAACCTGCAATTAAACTGATGAGAATTCTATCAATACATTAATATCAGAAATATGAGAGAGGAAAATTGTGACTAGAAGGAAAAGAAAACTCCCACTTTCAAATCTAGAAAGTCCTCTGGGGAAGGGAGAAAAAAAAACTGAACTTAGAAAAGAGTGAAAAAGAGGGGAGGGCCCTCATGGTCATCAATCAAGAGGTTGTAGGATAGGATACCCTCTTTTTTTGGAGTGTTATCTTTGAAAGGTGATCTACAGATTTGTTATGTTCCTGATAAATGTGTTTGAAGCTGAGGGTATGGAAGGTGGGTTGTAGAAGACAAATTATGTCCTTCCAAGATGATAAAGATATTTATTGAAGATATCCCTTATTACTCAACAATTCAATAACAATTCTGGAATCCCCGAGAACCTAAAGGGCCACAATGTGAAGTCTGGAGGCCAAGAATAGTGTGGCCCAGACACCCAAAGGTTCTTCCCTTGTATTAGTGCCCGGGCCACAGTTGAGAGTCCAAATATAAAAAGAGTTTGGCAAGATTTTGATTAAACCTCCATCTCCTCTCTTAGAGCCATTTGAAAGTTATGTTCCATCGAACCAACCTGTTGGAGTGTCATCTAAATCAGGACCCTTTTTATGTAATGAGTTCTAATCTTATCGATATGGGCTTCCTTCCAAGATTTGAATATGCCTAGGGCTTTGTGTACTACAACACTAGAGGATGGAGATCCATTTTCAAAAATAGTTTTGTTCCTTTCCAGCTAGATAGTTCAGCAAATAAGAGAAGGGAGGTGTATGATCTTGCGTTCCTTATGAGCCCAAGAGTCAAAACAGTCCTGTAGCTCAGTTTCATCCCAAATAATATGAAATTTTTTGAAATTTTGAAGTTAAAGCAAATATCTCCCAAACCTGTCTAGTAAATATGCATTTTATAAAAATATAGTTTGCAGATTCAGAATCCGAGCGACATAGATGGAAAAAATTTGGCCCAGACCAAGTCTTTTTTTGAGGATATCCCAAGTATTAAGTTTGTAGGCAATCATCAGCCATGTAAAGTGTTTGATCTTGGGCGGGATATGCTAGGACCAAAATTTCTTTCGCCATCCTCTGACAACAATATGCTAATGTGAATTGATGATCGTTGCATAAAGATTTTGAACAGATGGATTTCTGGAACGATTGCCCCCCGACCACTGTAATTGGTCCGCAGAATATGATAGATGAATACCTGAATGTGTTAGTGTTGTGCATAAATAATACCATTCGTGAGATAGCTCAGGATTGATTCCAAGAGTTGCGCTGGTAATCCATGTATCTGGTTGATGGTCCGATCTGTTTGTGTCACAAATTTGATAGAGATACCAATAGTTTTTTAAATGGATATGCGTGAGCAGTTGTGGGGAAATATTTGTTGTAGCGAGTTAGATAATAATGACTCATTAGGGATTCCTAGAGTTTAGGTATTATGTTGAGGGTAGCTAGAGGAGGTTGAGATATTCCCTCAACCTCTCTCACGATAAGTGGAATAAGTTGGATCACACTCCAACTATTTATGTACGCATTGTATCTGAGTTTATAAGTGCAATAATACAATCCGTTCTGTGTATGAGCTTAATTCTTTCAATCTTCAACTTGGTATCAGAGCGATAGGCTGAGTCCTGATTTGTCTAGAGTCTCACCGGAGAGATCTTGCGCCCAGGGGAACCGCTGTTGTTATAGAGAGCCGTGGCTTGCTGTGGAGATTAGAGCCGAGAAGTTAGAGTCGTGAAGATCGCTGCCGAACTCTGCTGCATGGAAATAAGCCGTCTACCTGTGTTCCAATTCATCCACCGTTAATTCATCAAAGGTTAATTCATTATCCATTTGTGCAAAGGTAGCAGTGCGTGAAGAGAAGGGAGCCGCCAGAAAGCTGAATCAGTGCGTGTTAGAGAGATAACAGACAGTTAGTGCGTGAAGAGAAAAGAGCCGCCATAAAGCTGAATCGCTAAGTGAAATTATCGTGAGAACGCTGAAATTACGTTGCTGCTGGGTCGCCAAGCCTGGAATCACCAGGGATCTTCAGATTCACAGCATATAACCTATAAGCTGTCATTTTCATAGGTATTCATTTTTTATTTAAATCTGTGTTGATATGGAAAATATTGCATTGGAAAAATTTAATGGTTTTAATTTCCATACTTGGAAAGTAAAAATACAACTTCAAATGATGCATAAGAACTTATGGGGAATAGTAAAAGGAAC
>ML779694.1:865919-883144 GCA_009831015.1 Picea engelmannii | reverse complement strand
ATGTAGTCATTAAGGGGGGCAGTTAGAGGATTATGTTGAGGGTAGTTGGAGGAGGTTGAGATATTCCCTCAACCTCTCTCACGATAAGTGGAATAAGTTGGATCACACTCCAACTATTTATGTACGCATTGTATCTGAGTTTATAAGTGCAATAATACAATCTGTTCTGTGTATGAGCTTAATTATTTCAATCTTCAACTGTCTAGTCCCATAATTCTATCACGCCCAAGTTCTATAGTGTGCCCGAAGCCTGGGAGCTAACTAATCCATCGAGAAACCAGATGCTTTGTTTTTGAGATATTTCTCCAAAAGAAAGACGCTAATCTAGTAGCAATATTATCTGATAAAAGCCATCTATTTACTGTAATATGGCTAAGGTATTTGTCACTGATAACATAATGCCATATGCCAAGAGAAATTAGCACATGCCAGAGTGAAGAAGCCGCAAGTTCTTGACTAAAATGGAAGATATTACAGATGACCCAACCTCCCATATGTTTTGGTTTAGCCAATGCTTACCAATTGCAGAGATGTTGTCGAGATTGGTCAGAACAACCCGACCATAGGAAGTTGAAAATCAACTTTCAGAGTTTTGTGAGGACCGTGGCAAGAATGGAGGCAAGATCCATCCAATAGACAACCTGTCCTTCAAGGACTTCTTTGATGAGGGTAAACCAGCCTCCGAGAGAGAGCCACCTCGTGCACTAGTGGATGGTCCTTTTTTCCACTTTGTCAAGTAGCCAGTTCCAGTCTAAGGCCTTGTAGGTATCTGATTTTAAATGATAACCCAGATATGTGAGACCAGAATATAGTGGAGTAAAAGTGTAGGGAAAGATACCTTTGATCTGATCTAGAATTCGTTGAAGTATGTTTGCGAAGTGGAAAGTGGATTTAACCCAATTGATAGTCAGACCTGTGGCACTATAGAAAATTTGAAGGACCTCATTTATTTATGTCCATTCCTGAAGAGTACCATTTGTTATGATAAGGATGTCGTCGACAAAGAGGAGATGAAGTATTTTGATGGTCTTGGAAACCTTTTTTCCAAAGATCTTTCCTTTAGCTTGGCTTGATTTGAGAAGCAGGCTCAGGGATTCCATTGCTAAAATGAAAAGAAGAGGTGAGAGGGGGTAGCCCTACCTTAGTCCTCTACCCATTCAAAAGAAATTTGTGGATTCGACATTGACCAAAATGGCCAAGTTTGCATTGACCACACAACCCATAACCCATTTGATCAAAATATTGTTGAAACTTGTCTCGACTAGGATCAGTCTAAGGAAATCCCAGTCAAGGCAATCAAATGTTTTTTTCAGGTCCAACTTTAGGATGATTGCCTTCAAGTTTTTGTTTTTGATATTGTGCATAAACTCCTGGGAGGTGCCAATAGCATCAAGAATATGGTGACCTTTCAAGAAACCCAACTATTCTTTTGAAAGGAAACAAAAAAGAATAGGCTTGATCTTAGTAGCTATAATTTTGGAGATAAGTTTATAGCATAGGTTGCAGAGGGATATAGGCCTATAATCACCAAAGGTAGTGGGTGTAGCTTCTTTTGGGATTAATGTAAGGAAATTCAAATTTATGGCACCTATCACCTTACCACCGTGTCTAGTATCCTCCACAAGCTCCAGAAAGTTCGGGCCAATTAGATCGAAAAAGTGCAAATAAATTCAACCGTCCAACCATCTGGTCCTGGACTTTTGTCCTTTGAGAAGGATTTTAGAGATACTGATATCTCCTGTAGAGTGCAGGGCCTGTCTAAAATAAGTGTATCTTCTGCTGTAACTATATGGGGAAAAAGACTTGCAACCGAAACTGAGGTCTCCAGAGTTGCAAAGGGATTTTGTTCAAATAATGGTTTTAAATAATTGATTGTTGTTGTTTTTAGAGCTTTCTGTGTGGAGTGATCCATCTTCAACATTGATTTCCCAAATAATTTTTTTGCTTCTACAAGAACTGGAAAATGTATGAAAAAAATTGTTGTTTTGGTCACCAAGCATAATCCAATTTTCTCTGCAACACTGTCTTCAGGTAATTTCGTCCTGCAAAAGAAGATGGTTTCACTCCGATTCAAGTTCCTTTAGATGTTGGCATCTAGCTCCAGTGGTTCCCGAGTTTTCTTCTGCAAGGATCAATGCATGAATTTATGTGTCTAGATCGAGTAATTTTTGTGCATTGTGTCGACAGAGGGTGGAGGCCCACGATTTGATGTGAACTTTGAGATGTTTTAGTTTCCAAATGAAACAGTGTTGGATGCTCTGTTCTGAAAAAAAGAGTGGATCCCTCCACACATCCTCAACGATGGTATTACAATCATTTTCTATAAGCCATCCCACATTTAATTTGAAGGGATAAGCAATCCCGGGGGAGAAGGATCCAGTTGCAAGATAATCGGAGTGTGATCAGACAGAAAGGGAAAACATACCCAGGAGTAGATCACATCCTTTGTAGTGATGAGGTGGTCTGATAAAAGAAAACGATCCAATCTCTTGGAAATGGAATCAGGGCCCACACGTCCATTGCGTCAGGTTGGAGTCAAGAATTCTGGTGCATAGTCAATCAAATGATGTGCATTGAAAAGAGTGGAGAAGAAGTTTGCTAGTGTGTCAGGGGAAGCAGTGGCCCCCCAAAATTCTCCAACTGATATAGTGAGGTTAAGGAGACCCCTGGCTCCAATCTGTTCCCAAAATAACTGTCTATCAGAACAGGGCGCATAAATATTGAGAAGATTGATCCTTTTGTGTGTAGTAAGACAAGTGCCAGACAATAAAATTCCACCACTACAAAGATAGGGGAAGGGATCAAATTTGTCTAGGTTACAAGCTGTTGCCAATCCCCCAGATGTACCAAGTGAGTTAACTGTGCATATGTGCCAGTTAGAGAAGAATTGTAAAAGAAAACTTCTTGCCTCTTTGTTATCCACAAATGTTTCCTGAAGAAAGATGATGTCCGGTGTAATGTGAGAGATAATTCTTCTGAATGACGCTGGTTTTAGGTGGCCCCCCACCCCTCTAATGTCGAGGGAGAGAAAGATCATGTATTTTCTCTTGTTAGGGATTTCATGTCTCTAAGCGCCCCATTATCTGTGGAAGTGTGTGGTGGAATCAATGAAGGTGTAGGTGTAAAACCCTCCTTGCGACGTGCACTATAGGTTTTGATCGGAGAGTGCTCGTAGTTGTGTCCTTTAGACCAGGTATAGTATTTACCTTGTGATTTAGATGTGGCCTCCACTGGTCTCAGTCCAATGTCTGTCGCTGGTGTAATGAGTAAAGTAGATCCCCGATAAGTAGGCAATGCCTTAGGAGTTATGAATTCTTTGTATGTAGGAAGAAGCGAGTCTAAAACAACACCAAGTGATTACTCTCCAGTCTCAGACTCATTCAAACCAAAAGGTCCATACAAATCCTCTTGTTCAATGACCTATTTTTCATAGCTCTCTAATGCCGGAAAAATGTTTGTGTGTGATGTATTAAAGAGATGGGCTCAGTCCATCGAGTGAGAGGTGGCTGAAAAGTTTAAAATAGAGGTATTCGGGGAGCAGGTTAGGTCAACTGTAGGAGCGATATTTTGTATGAATGGTGTGATTATATTAAGAAGTAAGGTCATCGAAGGTATAACAGAGAATATAGGAGTGCTAGGAGGCAGTGAGCTGGTCGAAGGCATAACATAGCAGATATTAGTGTTAGAAGCAGTGTTTCAATCTATCAAACTTAGAACCTCTAAGCCACATAGTGAAATCCTCTAAGTTGTTCTAAGTGCCATACAATGAGATCACCCCGTACAACAAATTTCCCTCCTCTTCAAGTGAAGTTGTGGCGAAACCTAATCACATAGGAAATTGTCAAACTCTAAATGATTCATGGCATTTATTAAAAAAAATCACATTTTATATATTACATTAAAAAAAACTTCAAGTAGGGAGGTGATCAATAGAAATATAAATTACAAAATAACTAGAAATATTTTCCATGGAAAAAATGACATTATCAAATACTCCATATAAATATGAAATACAAACTCACTACACATGTTCTCCATGCAAATATTGATACTTCCAAACTATATGCCTATCTATGCATAAATATGTAGGAATAAAGGAAAGCAACCTAAATTAACTAACCAAAGTTTCGTCATGCAAAATGAATACCAGTTTACATATCCATTTTTAATACTAACTATGTTTTTGTGCATTTTTTTATACATAAGTTATATTTTGCAGTCCTATAATGCTATCATAAAGGACTCTATACAAATCCCTACACTCGATGTTAATGAATATACCATAATGGAATACATATACATAATTATATATTATATATAATCTAAAATTTAAAAATTTAAAGTGAGCATTGTGTGGCAAATATTGAAGACATACTACCCTTGGAGTCATTGAGGTTGGTAGACTATGTGGCCATGTACATGTCTACATTCTCATAAATTAAGTTGTTTATTGCATTGATTTCATTATATTGCATAGATTTTGGTGTTTGTTAAGTCAATAATTTTCGACTAAGTTGTTAACTACATTGCTTCTAGTATAGTGCATTGATCTTATTGTTTGTGTAGAGGATAAATTTGATTCCTCTATTTAGTTCATTGATTTCATTATTTGTAAATTGGATAAAGGCTACATAAGAAACGATGTTGGAATTATTATTTCCATTGATGTCAAAGGATTAATGATGTCATTATTGTCATATTACGACATTACAATACACACAACATTTCCAAGATTGATTTATATATAGGTGTACAAGTATATTAAAAAAGGGGTGCATGTGAAAAAGTAAAAAGTGAGCTGGTGGTTTCAAACCCATGGGTTTGGGGTATTTCCCCATGGTATTGGAAATTCATTATTTAATTAAAAGACATGTACCTTCATGAAGGGTTATGAAAAAGTATAAAAAGAGAAATCATTGAGAGAAAGTGAGTGTTTGAAAAATGGATTAGCAAAGATTGAATGACAAAATTAGTTTCATGTCATCTTGGCATTTTTGCGATAATTTTTTTCTAGGATTTTTCAGTCCTTGAGATTTGGAAGAGATAGAGGAGAGATCTTGTTGTAACTGTGGTAAAAATAGTACATGGTGGTTCACTATACTTTCATAGATATGCCCTGTGAAATTTAGGGTTCTCGAATGCTTATGAAATGAGTTTCAAACAGGTCATCTTGACATTTTCACTATAAATTATTTTTTGGGAAGTTTTAGAACCTAGGATTTTACAGCGACAAAGGAGAGATCTTGGTGTACATGTGGTAAAAATATCAGATGTTGGTTCTCTATACTTCATAGGTATGCCCTGTGGAAGTTAGGGTTCCTGAATGCTCCTCAAATCGGCTTTAACTAGGCCATCTTGACACTTTTGCTCTAACTTATTTTATGGGATGTTTCAGAGCTTGATATTTTGAATAGATATATGAGAGATATTGGTGTATATGTAATAAAAATATCAGATACTGGTTCTCTATACTATTGGAGATTTTCCCTGTGGAAGTTAGGGTTCCTCAATGCTCTTGAAATTAGTTTCAAATAGGTCAACTTGGCACTTTTGCTATAAATTATTTTCTAGGATGTTTCAGACCCTGATATTTGGTAGAGAAAAATGAGAGATCTTGGTGTACATGCAATAAAATTCTTAGATGTTGGTTCAATATACTTTTAGAGACATTCCCTATGGAATTTATGGTTCCTGAATGCTCTTGGAATCAGTTTCAAACAAGTTAGCTTGACACTTTTGCTATAACTTATTTTCTGGGATGTTTTAGACCTTGATATTTTGCAGAGGCATAGGAGACATAGAAGTACCTTAGGTAAAAATACAAAAAACATATTTTCAAAATTGGATATGTGGCATGACGTACAAGTTCGTTCTTGGGAAGAGGCCTGAAACAACAAGCTTTGGGAAAGTTGCCATTTGGAAATTCAAATTTTGGTCAGACATAGTAAAGGAAGAAGTAATGAGAAGACATGGTGAAGGAAGAAGAAGTGAGTAGACTTGGTAAAGGTAGAATCAAAGATCAAACTTGGTGAAGGAAGAAATATTAAGAAGACTCGGTGAAGGTTGGTGCAACTTAGAGATTGATGTCTCTTGCTAAATTAGTGCTTAATGATGGGGATTTGTGTCTACAAAGATATTTAAGAGATTAGTGTCTCTTTCTAAGTTGGTGCTTAGTGGTGGGGATTGGTGTCTCTAGTACATTGATGTCTATGAATATTTGAAATAAGTTGGTGTCTCTCACTAAGTTGGTGCTTAGTGATGAAGATTGGTGTTTCTAGTATATTGGTGTCTATGAATATTTGTAAGAGTAGGCTGGTGCCTACCGGGATTTGTATCAGTGGGGATTGGTGTCTCTAGTAGGTTGGTGCCTAAAAATATGTGTAACAACATGTTGACACCTACAAATAATTATAAAGAAAATTTTTCATGGTTTTCTCTTGGAAGGGTTTCCATGTAAATCTTGTGTTCCATGTTCTCCAGTTAATATGTGATTGTTTTCTCATTGTTGATGAATATTTGAAAAAGTGAAAAAAATTCTTATATTGATTCACACAAACCCCTCTTAGTATAAGTGTGTGCTAAACAATTGGTATCCAAGTGGGTTCCTTCGAAAAAAATCTAACCACTAGAAGATATATCTCGGGAGAACACATGGCTGGTCAAGAAGGTTTCTCCACAAACAAGGCTTCGTTATTTGACAGAACAAACTATGCCTTCTAGAGCATAAGGATGGAAACATATCTAATGGTCCTTTGTTTTGATATTTGGAAATTAGTCATGACTGGTTATACAACCCCAACAAATCCACCAACAGATGTGGTCGGGAAGAAGCCTAGAGAACACACTGCAAAAGCTATGAATGCCATCTTTCACAGTCTATCAGAATATGAGTTTGTCAAGGTGTGATGCAGGCATCGCCAACATCAAGCGAGCCAGCGTGGAAGCAAAAGACAGTTGGACAAGCGCCAACACACATTTTTAAATCACCTTGAAATTGATGCACAATCTTAAAAGAAGTCATTAAGAAGAAGTGCACTTGTATAATGTAAACGGACCTTGATCGGTTTTCTCTCGTCCTTAGTAGGTAGAAGGAATTTAAAGTAGTTAATGCAGGTAGATAGAATTTAATTCTAGATTAGATAGTTTTAGAGCGCAAGAGGGAAACAGGATATAGACACCCTCATTGTGTATTGTAACATTATTGAGATTGAAGCAACATCAGTGTATGAAGAGCATAGAGAAGAAGAAGAGAGCTGTGTAAGAACACCCATGTATAGATATTTCGATTAATAGAAAGAGGTTGATTCAAATTCATGGTTTTGTGTCTGTTCTTTGTGTATTGATGTTGAATGATATGCTCATGAATGTTTGCTTCCTGTTATACATTTTCTTTATATGCTGTGTATATGATTTCATGTTTTGAGTTTGAAGTCTGAAGGAAGAAGGAATGAGTTTCAATTGTTTCTCTATTTGAACAAGGATTCCTGCAAGGAGTGCAGTCGAATTGTCCGCAAGGAGTGCATTGACAAAGGGTTCAGATAGGGTAGCTTTTGTTCTCATTCACTCAGAGGTGTAGTTAGGCACATGAGCCGTGCAAGGAGTGCGCAAGCCAAGCTAAGCCTCAGAGTTGCGAATTTGAGCAAAGCATTTTGAGACTACTGCTGCAGGCGTGCGCAGAGTCAAAAGATTTCAACACTTAGGAAGTGTCTGAAGATTGCCGCAAGGAATGCGCGCAAGAGTCTTTTCTAAGACTCAAAGTTATAAGGAAGCTCAGGAAGGATAAAGCCTTATAATCGTTGAAAGGGTTGCATAGAAGTTGTACCTTGAAAGTTTGTAAGAAGGCATCGCAAGTTTGCGTGCGGTTGAACAAGTTTTCACGGAGGAATACTTGGTTCAGCTTTCATAAATCATCAGGAAGGACATATGGTTGGAATTCTCTGAAGAGAATTCACGAAATCCCGCGAGCTGTCAGATCTCGCAAAGAAGCAGGGGAGCTACTGTGAAAGCGTCGAAGGGTTCTAATCTTACAAGGAGTAGGACCGTAGATCCGAGCCACAAGGGTCGTTGGATTTACACGTGTATTTTCCATATCGGGGTTTCGTTGGTTGAAGTCCCGTAAACATTTGCAACGGGAATCGCGAAATGATGAAACGCGGAATCTCGACGACTAAGAGAACAATGTGGGTCCACAGGAGTCAGCGAGTGGATAGGTGGCACGCCATTTTGAAGTTTCGTGGGGTGAAGTCCCGAACTCTTTGCATTAGGATTTGCGATACCGTGAAGTCTGAAGTCCCGACAGAGGTGAGGCAGTGTTGAAAATTCAAACTCACACGTGCATCGAAGTTTCAACAAATTGGGATTCGGGAGTCAAGAAAACAAGTTTCTCGAACATCACGATCACCGAATTCGCGATAGGGAAAGTCCCGAAAGGGAAAAAGGGAAGGTCAGCGTTGAATGTTGTCGGGTTTCAGGGATTCGAGAGACCAACGCTCGACCACTGGATTCGCGAAGTTGTGAAGTTTGATCTCCCAAGTGTAAAGAGGGGATCCTGTGAGAGTTTGTTGTGGGTGCATATTTCCCGATAGGGAAATAGAAGAGTTGTTTAGAGTTCTTCGGGCCGTGGAAAAGGAAAGATCCTGTGTTAACGTGGACCTTCTGACCTGCGGGTGGAGGGCGTTGACATCATCTGGTATCAGAGCACAGAAAGGTTCTTTGCTTTCTGTAGCAGAGAAGAAAGAGGAATTATCCATGCCGCCAAGAAGAAGGGACATGCAAACACCCGATCCACTAGAGGAGAGGGAAATGCCAAGAAGAAGAGGCAGGAAAATGACAGATCCAGCTATGGAGTGAGAGATGCGTGATCTATGAGCTAGACTCGAAGACATGGAGACAATGAAAATACACACAGTTAGTGCGGGGGATCTCAGTGATTCCGAAAGTGAGATTGAGGCTGAACGTGAAAAAGAAGTTGCAGCTGAAGATGCATCAAACGAGCGTTTGATCAGAGCTATTGCAAGGATGGGTGCAAGAGCGAAGATGGACATTCCAGTTTATGAGGGAAACTTGGATGCAGAGGATCTTCTAGACTAGATTAGAGCTCTAGACACATACTTCGACTATGAAGATGTCAAAGAAGACAAGAAAGTCAAGCATGCTGTCACTAGATTGAAGGGACATGCAGCATTGTGGTGGGATGAACTACAAGTTGACAGACGCTGCAAAGGAAAGCTTTAGATCAAGAGCTGGGATAGAATGATCGCGAAGCTGAAGGCGAAATTCGTCCCCAGGGATTATCAAATTACTCTGTTCAGGAGAATGCAAAACCTGAGATAGAAGTTGATGATAGTGAAAGAATACACTGAGGAATTCTACAAGTTGAACATCAGGGCAGGTCATCGGGAGAGCGATGATGAAAAAGTTTCCATATATCTGAATGGCCTAAGATATGATATCCATGATGAGATGAGCATGGTAACCATCCGAACGGTGGAATATGCTTATCAGATGGCTCTGAAAGTGGAAGAGAACTTGAGCCGAAAGCAGAGTCAAAGAGGCCGAGGCAAAAGTCATCCCAGAAGCAAATCAGTTGCCCAGGATAAATATCAGAATCCCAAGGAGGACTGGAAGAAACCTCAGACTCTAAATGAGAGAGGTGGAACCTCACAACGAGGGCAATATTCTGAACAGAGAGGGCATCATACTGAGCAGAGAGGAGATTATGCTGACAACAACACTTTTCCTTGTACTAGAGGTAGAGGAAAAGGAAGAGGTGGAGTAATCACATGCTTCACATGTGGAAAGAATGGGCACAAGTCTTATGAGTATCCAGACAAAAGGAAAGAAAGTGGAGAAGCTCACATCACCGAAGCACAGAGGCGGGATGTTGAGGCAGAAGACACTGAAGGCGGAAGATCACTGATGATGCGAAAAGTCCTTTTGACACTAGAGAAGGAGGTGGAGAGTTCAGTCCAAAGGACCAGACTTTTCCGGACTGCTTGCAAGACCAAGGACAGGGTATGCAAGGTCATTGTAGACAGTGGTAGCACGTATAATCTCGTTTCTATGGAGATGGTAGAGAAGCTGGAGCTGGAGACGATTGATCATCCAAGCCCATACAGAGTTTCATGGCTACAAAAAGGACATCATGTAACTGTCACTAAACAATGTTTAGTTGAATTTAAGATAGGAGGATATAATGATAAGATACTTTGTGATGTCATTCCTATGGATGTTTGTCATCTATTGCTGGGTAAACCATGGCAATATGACAGGAATGTGATTCATGATGGGAGAATGAACACATACACCCTAGGGAAGAATGGGAGGACACACATGTTACTTCCAATTAAGGATAAGGAGGTGAAATCAGAAGTAAGCAACACTGTACTTCTCATGAGTGGGAAGGAAATTCTTATAGAGGTTAAGAAGAAGGAGGATCCACAGTTCATTGTGGTCAGAAAACTGAAGATTGTTTTGACCAGCACAAGGGTGGATGATTTACTAGAAGAGATTTAGGAATTGCTGGAAGAGTTCGCTGACATAGTAGTGGATGAATTACCTCGTTCGTTGCCACCGATTAGAAGTGTGAGTCATCATATTGATCTCATACCAGGAGCCAGTTTACCAAACAAATCCACATACAGATTGATGCCACAAGAGAATGAAGAGGTTAAGAGGCAAGTCCAGGAGTTGTTGGACAAAGGTTTGGTCAGGGAAAGCTTGAGTCCATGTGCTGTTCCAACAGTACTCAGTCCGAAGAAAGGCAGAGGCTGGAGGATGTGTACTGACTCGAGGGCGATCAATAAGATAACCATCAGGTACAAATTTCCATTGCCAATGATGGATGATCTGATGGATTGCTTGAGTGGAGCAAAGTATTTTTCAAAGATTGATTTGAAAAGCGGTTATCATCAAATCCGCATGAGAGAAGGTGATGAGTGGAAGACAACATTCAAAACCAATGAAGGGTTGTATGAATGGCTTGTTATGCCGTTTGGCTTAACAAATGCGCCAAGTACCTTCATGAGGTTGATGAACGAAGTCCTGATGGATTTCATCGGAAAATTTGTCATTGTGTATTTGTATGACATACTGGTTTACAGTAAAACAGTGGTAGAACATTTGAAGCATTTGGCTACAGTGATGCAGAAATTACAGCAGAAGAAGCTGTTGATAAATATGAAGAAGTACTCATTAATGAAGTCAGAGCTCATTTACTTGGGATTTTTTATTTCGGTAGATGAGTTAAGGATGGATCTAGATAAGATGGAGGTAATCAAGAATTGTCCATCACCGAGGAATATTTTTGAGGTGAGAAGTTTTCACGGATTGGCTAGTTTCTATTGAAAATTCATCAAGAATTTCAGTGGAATTAGTGCAACGATGATGGATACAGTGAAAAAAAGACACCAGTATTTTCACTGGACTGAAGAGGCAGAAAATATTTTTAATCTGTTGAAGAGGAAGATTACAGAACAACCAGTTTTGGTGTTGTCGGATTTCCAGAAGACATTTAAGGTGAAATGCGATGCAAGTGGATTTGCAATTGGGGCAGTCTTGAGTCAAGATGACAGGTTGATAGCATACTTCAGCGAGAAGCTGAATGAAGTGAAAGTGAAGTACTCCACTTATGATAAGGAGTTTTATGCTATCATTCAGGCATTGAAGAAATGGATACATTACTTGATCCCAAAGGAGTTTATCTTATACAGTGACAATCATGCACTGCAGTTTGTGACTCAACAAGAAAAGTTGAATTAGAAACATGTCAAATGGGTTGAGTATATGCAGAACTTCACTTTTGTGATCAAACATATTTCTGGTACTGCTAACAAAGTGGTTGATGCTTTGAGTAGGAAGTGTTTGCTGTTGCAGGAGTTCAAAGTCAAAACATTGGGTTTTGATGATCTCAGGGACATGTACGCAGATGATCAAGATTTTAAGGAGGCGTATGAAGCAGCCGAGAATCCAATTCTCAGGGATAGAAGTCAATGGTTAGAATACATGATCCAGGAAGGATTACTGTTTAGAGGTAATCAACTGTGTATTTCGAAATGCTCCATGAGGGAGAATTTGCTGAAGGAGAAACACAGTGGAGGATTGGTAGGGCACTTTGGTCACGACAAGACGTTCGCAAAATTGAATGAGTCATATTTTTGGCCGGGAATGTGAGCAGATGTCAAGAGATTCGTAGATAGATGCAAAATTTGCTAGCATTCGAAGGGAAGGAGACAAAATGCAGGATTTTATCAACCATTGCCCATACCAGAGAGGTCGTGGGATGCAATCAGCATGGATTTTGTATTGGGGTTGCCAAGGACACAAAGAGGTTTTGATTCAATCTTTGTGGTGGTGGATAGAATTTCCAAGATGACACACTTCATTCCATGTCAGAAAACCAGTGACGCAACTCACATTGCGAATCTATTTTTCAAAGAAGTCATTCAACTTCATGGTTTACCAAGGAGTATAGTTTCGGATCGAGATACTAAGTTCATAGGGCACTTTTGGAGGACCTTATGGAAGAAGCTGGGAACTAACTTGTCATTTAGTTCAGCTTATCATCCTCAGATGGATGGACAGACAGAAGTGGTAAACAGAAGTCTGGGAGACTTGCTGAGAAGCTTGGTGACAGAACACCACAACCAATGGGACAACATATTACCACAGACAGAGTTTGTGTATAATGACTCGGTTAACAGAAGCACAGGGCAAAGTCCATTTCAGGTTATCTATGGCATGCAGCCGAGAGGAATTTCTGAACTGAGAGATTCATAACAAACTGCGACTAGGAGCAATAGTGCAGAAGAATTCGCAGAGGCGATGAAATAACTTCATAGCCAGGTGAAGGAGCGATTGCAAAATTCGAGCCAAGAATATAAGCACAGAGTAGATCAACATAGAAGACAACTTTAGTTGGAGGTTGGTGAATTGGTTCTGGCACATTTTAGGAAGGAAAGGTTCCTGAGAGGAACATATAACAAGTTAAAAATGAAGAAAATCGGACCATGTAAGGTCTTGAAGAAATTTGGGGCGAATGCTTACGAGATTGAATTACCTGATGGGATCGGAATTTATTCGATATTCAATATCTCAGAATTGTACCCATATAGCGCTGAGGAAGCAGGGACAGGAGATGAGCATCTAGAGGTGCAGTGGCGAAAGCAGATGCCAGTTGCAAGTAAGCCGTAGATGGAGTGCATACTGGACAAGAGGGTCAGTAAAAAGACCAGACGAAAGAAATACTTTGAGTATCTGGTCAAATGGAAGAACTATCCAGTTGAAGATGCCAGTTGGGAGAACGAAGTAGAGATACAGAAGCATGTACAGACCGTGCGTGAGCTCATGGACAGGAGCCCATGAAAATTTTCAAGTCAGGGAGTATGATGCAGGAGCATCGCCAACATCAAGCGAGCCAATGCGGAAGCAAAAGACAATTGGACAAGCGCCAGAACACATTTTGAAATCACCTTGAAATTGATGCGCAATCTTAAATGAAGTCATTAAGAAGAAGCACACTTGTATAATGTAAACGGACCTTGAGCGGTTTGCTCTCGTCCTTAGTAGGTAGAAGGCATTTAAAGTAGTTAATGCAGGTAGATAGAATTTAATTCTAGATTAGACAGTTTTAAAGCGCAAGAGGGAAACAGGATATAGACACCCTCATTGTGTATTGTAACATTATTGAGATTGAAGCAACATCAGTGTATGAAGAGCATAGATAAGAAGTAGAGAGTTGTGTAAGAATACCCATGTACAGATATTTGGATTAATAGAAAGAGGTTGATTCAAATTCATGGTTTTGTGTCTGTTCTCTGTGTATTGATGTTGAATGATATGCTCATGAATGTTTTCTTCCTGTTATACATTTGCTTTATATGTTGTGTATATGATTTCATGTTTTGAGTTTGAAGTCTGAAGGAAGAAGGAATGAGTTTCAATTATTTCTTTATCTGAACAAGGATTCCTGCAAGGAGTGCAGTCGAATTGTCCACAAGGAGTGCATTGACAAAGGGTTCAGATAGGGTAGCTTTTGTTCTCATTCACTCAGAGGTGTATTTAGGCACAGGAGCCGTGCAAGGAGTGCGTAGGCCAAGTTAAGCCTCAGAGTTGCGAATCTGAGCAAAGCATTTTGAGACTGCTACTGCAGGCGTGCACAGAGTCAAAAGATTTCAACACTTAGGAAGTGTCTGAAGATTGCCGCAAGGAATGCGTGCAAGAGTCTTTTCTAAGACTCGAAGTTATAAGGAAGCTCAGGAAGGATAAAGCCTTATAATCGCTGAAAGGGTTGCACAGAAGTTGTACCTTGAAAGTTTGTAAGAAGGCGTCACAAGTTTGCGTGCAGTTGAACAAGTTTTCACGGAGGAATACTTGGTTCAACTTTCAGAAATCATCAGGAAGGACAGACGGTTGGAATTCTCTGAAGAGAATTCATGAAATCCAGCGAGCTGTCAGATCTCGCAGAGAAGCAGGGGAGCTATTGTGAAAGCGTCGAAGGGTTCTAAGCTCATGAGGAGTAGGACCGTAGATCCGACCCACAAGGGCCGTTGGATTTACACGTGTATTTTCCATATCGGGGTTTTGTTGGTTGAAGTCCCGTAAACATTTGCAACGGGAATCGCGAAATCACAAAACGCGGAATCCCGACGACTAAGAGAACAGTGTGGGGCCACAGGAGTTAGCGAGTGGACAGGTGGCACGCCATTTCAAAGTTTCATGGGGTGAAGTCCCGAACTCTTTGCATTAGGATTTGCGATACCGCAAAGTCCGAAGTCCTGACAGAGGTGAGGCAGTGTTGAAAATTCAAACTCGCGCGTGCATCGGAGTTTCGGCAAATATGGATTCGGGAGTCAAGAAAACAAGTTTCTTGAACATCGCGATCGCCGAATTCGCGATAGGGAAAGTCTCGAAAGGGAAAAAGGGAAGGTCAGCGTTGACTGTTGTCGGGTTTTGGGGATTCGAGAGACCAACGCTCGACCACTGGATTCACGAAGTCGTGAAGTCTGATCTCCCAAGTGTAAAGAGGGGATCCCGTGAGAGTTTGTTGTGGGTGTAGATTTCCCGATAGGGAAATAGAAGAGCTGTTTAGAGTTCTTCGGGCCGTGGAAAATGAAAGATAATGTGTTGACGTGGACCTTCCAATCTGCGGGTGGAGGGCGTCGACATCAAGGTGATGCACTATAAATTGGATTTTTTTTTTAGGACAAACTTCAAAATATCTATGAAGGTGATGACAAGGTTAAGAAGGAAAAGATCCAAAATCATATAAGATAGTATGAGAGCCTGAAAATGAAATATTAAGAAAATGTCATAACGTACCCATCCATAGTTGAGCATCATTACATACATAATACACATTAAATATAGAGATTTCTACTTAATTAAATTCCTGTAGATTATCAACCACATATCACACACATATTTGACCAATGGAATGATACTACAGTTCTAAATGCATCTAACAACACATATTAAACATGAATACATTTGTTCAAACAAACACCAAACACACAACATTCATGTAAACCATTTACATAGAAAAATTAGCATAAGAACATAACAAAAACACTTATCTGTTAATGATTAACCAACTAGTTGAAAACGAAGGATAAGCTCCCAGCCGTATGCACTGCTGTTCATTTTCTCTCAACAACAGGCCACTTCCGAGTCACAACCTGGACTAACCAAGGAATGTACCCCCTTCACTAGTCACAATCCCTCGAGTTGTATGATTCATTTATCAGGGTCCCTAATGCACTTGGTAGGCCAAGAATTCATTAGCTAGGATCCAAGAAATTTCAAATGCTTCAGGAGTTCTCACAACAACCTTCATAAGGATCTTGGAATATTTCCTCAACAAGAATTCACACCACAAGCTTACCACTTGATTTACATGCACACTGTTGAACACACCTACCACACTTAGAGGGGGGGTGAATGAGTGTGGGGCTCTTTTTCCCAAAACTTCCCTGTTGCACAAAAACTCATCAATTAGCATTCAACATTTATTCATTACCCATTGTTGTCATTTATAACATATATCAGCAATATATCATCAACAAGTTATCACCACAATGAACACAAAGAACACAAGATGTATGTACAATTTTCTTTTTATTACGGACTACAATCCTTGGGGTTTATCAGCAACAACTGAATAGAGTACAACTCTACAAGAGAACCAGCTCTATATGCAAGACTCAACTTGCATTCTCATCACCAACTGAGATGAGGCAACAATCCTCAACAGATATCAATCTGTACCATAAATAAGAGCATCAACCATGCACCAACCTGTAATCAACCTGTACCATAAACAAGTGAATCCAACCATGTACCATGTATATACCAATCATGTGTCAGATACTCATCAACAATAACTCATCAATATGTACCAACATCATCAACTATACACCTCATGTATGTGCCAACTCATCAACTGCTTGTCTCAACCATGGCTAGTTTTGGATTAGTCAACAACCCTAACTTGAAATAATCATAACTTTGTACCTGTACTAAATGAATATATGAAACTAATACACAATGTTCTTTAGTGTGTTTTATGAAATTCCTCCAAGTGGCACTACTTGGAACCTCTCAGAAAAGGAGTTATAGCAAAAATGGCATACCTTGTTGAATTCTGGCTTATTCTAGAGAGCGACCTTGTAGAGCGTGCCCCAAAAAAAATATTTGATGAATAGATATAAAACTATTAAAAATAATACTACAGAAATTAATATAACCAACACAATTGGTCTCACTGAATTTTGATCTATTATGAATAAGTTATGATGTTTTTACCCGAAACACCTGATTTTGACTAGTTTCAGGACTAGCCACAAACCCTATTTTCAACGGAGTGTAACTCCCAAAATACAACGACCCACAAGCTTAATTTTTAACCAAAGATACTTGGCTATGTTTTCTCACTTGCATAGAAATTTCAGGATCTGAATCATTATAGAAAAAAAGTTATAGCTAAAATGGTGACATGACCTGAAAATAACATACCTCAGAAAGAACCATCAAAAGAATTTATCATTCCTTGCATTTCGGCCTTCTTTTCTTCACTTTCCTCAGAATTTCAGCTTAGATATCCTTGGTTACCTCAGTCACCTATAGATATTCAATATCCTCAAGTGTTCCACACCAAAAATGCTCAAGAAGCTCTCCATTGATCCACAAAAAGGATGATCTACAAGAGACCATTGCTATCTTATTTATAC
>ML779694.1:840346-855167 GCA_009831015.1 Picea engelmannii | reverse complement strand
TACTCTTAGTCTATAATCATGCCACAAACATGTTCATGCATGTCTACATGCACAAACACACATTAGTATGCACCAAGCATTTGATCTTTCATACCTATTTTATGCACATGCATTCTATATTTATTTTATGCATCATGCATCAATTCTATCACACACTCCAATGCATATCTATTTCATATTAATTAATTATTTATCTTTATTGTTGTAGATGTTTGTCCTTGAATTTATGTAGAACCATGTTTCCCTGTGCACTGCTATTCCACTCAACTGTGCACCACTGACCCCTATTCTAGACCTGCTAACCAAGCCTCCCTTGATCATCCTTCATTTCCAACCACTAGATCCACTAGTGCTGTCATCTCAAAACTGCTTCCTTTTATGTAAATAAATATTGTCCCAACATATTTTGGGCTATAATTCTTAATATCCATAATGCTATAACATACACTATTCCAATTGAATATTAACACTGCAATCTAATTATCCACTTCCATTTTCTTGACCATACTGGTCTTGAAACACCATTATCATTGATTGACATTTCAATATTTTGAAATATTTCTTTTATGTCATCTTTCTAATATTCTTTGTCATTCATGATTTTGCTCAATTTTAAATAATTCATTGAGTGATCCATTATGAAGCACTACTTGGCCACTCAATACCACTCTACTCCAAATGGAATGCTACACATACTCCATTTGCACCTGTACCTTGCTTTTGCTACACACTCTGATGATAGAGGCAACCTCCTTGCTTTGGGTATTTTTAGAAAAAAGTTGTTATATCATACCCAACGATTACTTTTTCATGCATTTCCATATTTTCACATAGATATGACTCATCCACTCCATGAATCACACCTCATCTCATGATATCCCTTATCCTTCTCTTGCAACAAGCCTTTTTTTTTAATATTCACTTAATTCTACCTTCAAGGATATGGAGTTCTTCTTAAATCCCTCTGCATGCAATGATTTTTCTCACTTATTGGATTCATGATTTATTGTGAGAAGCCCTATTATATTTACCTTGTAAACCATTCAGGCTCCATAGAAGATGAATACTAATATTCCCCCATTCTTCCTCAAATCTTTGTCAACCTTGCATCACCTGCTCTGTAGTCCTGCACTTTCCTTTGTAGCTTTTGCTTCTTCAAACAGTACAAGGTTTCCCTGATTTCCTATCAGATGGGCTCTGGAATTAATCCAGTATATACCCACACAATGATCAATTGCTGAATCGTATCCTCTTTCTAGAAATCCATTTCACACAACACTCTATGCAACATGTTCTTCTGCTTAGTAACAATTCTCTGTTAGTAAGCTCGGACTCTCTTTATTTGTCAAAATATTGCACTTAAAGTGTTCCTATATGCTTATGAATAGGTATATCCCGAGCATATACACTCTTCCTTACACAACAATCACCTTTGGCACTCAGCTCTATCATCTAAGAAGGTTTTTCCAAACTTTGACACTATTTGGAAAAATATTCACATTGAATGGTTACACGATTCACGAAATCCAATTCCACTTTATGTTACTTGTCCTATAGCTATTTATTTCCTCAACCAACTTCTAAAATCTCTTCCATGTTTCCATTACTTTGATATTCATTCCTAGTCTTTAATTTACTTGAATATACCTCTAATTCTGCACCATGTGCAAGTAACTATTTGTGTTAGATCTATGCATAGTATATAAATTTGTCAATTAATGCTACAAGTCATTCTTTATCCCAATTTATGAAGGAAACAATGCACCGAATAAAAAATTTGATTCCTTAGATGCATTCATATTTTAAACATCTCTCCGACGACTATACTTGAATGCCCCAATATGAGTTATGAGTGAAAATTTACAACATTTACAAGTTGCAATTCCCACTCTTTTGTTGTTACAAAAATCTATTTATTGATTTTTGGAAAATTTACTTTCCCAAATCAAAATTTTGGGCTTACATATGTCTTATACTCCTCAATACCTTTCCAATGATTATTCGTTTGCTTAAATTTGAGTTCCGAGTTGAAAGTTATGGTCCAGAGAAGTTTAGGTTGTTTTACCCAAATTACCCTTGTATGTTACAGGTGCATTATTTCTCTTCCAACACATTTTTCAGGTACCCATAGCCAAAATATGACTCCATTGATGGATTCTTGGGTCATAATATTTCCATTGAATTATCCTATTCCCCAAACATAATTCTGAGCATGGAGTTATGTCCTCTGGAAGTAAACTGGTACCAAAATTTTACCCTCACTGTTTTGGTTGTAACTTCTTCATACGAGCTTCGTTTTGGGAACCGTTTAGCTCATTGGATAAATATTTCCAAGTTATTTTATCTGATATGCATAAAAAAAGTGTACATTATACCATTACACTCTATTCCCATGGGTTTTTATTGAATAAAAACATTGTTTAGGGCCTCAAAAATTCCCTGCAAGTTAATGACCTTAAAAAACCACAAACAAATTCACATAAAAATGACTATTTTACTACTGTAACAACACTTTAAATCTGAACTGTTGATCTTAAATTAAGAGAAACAACAACCATTGATCTAAATCTATAGGTCATTAATGATTGATACTTTCCTTTGGACATGCACAACTCCTTCCCCAATTTGCCGATGTGATGGTCGACCAACGTCCCAACTCCCTTATGACCGATTTGCACACAACTCTAAATTAAACGATTCAACCATCGACCGTCGTCAATATTAGTCGGTGAATGGAACTCCTCACTGATTCGATCGATTCCCAATCATCGAACCATCGACAATCGATGATATCTGATGTCTGTCGAAAACACTTCCCCAAGTCAACCGACCTGACCATAGGCCATTAGCCACTCCTAAGCTGATGTGGCACAAAATGTGAATGTTGATGTGGCATGACACGTCATCCTGAGGTGTCAACTTGGGTGAAGTGACATGACATGTGGATTTTATCGTGTCATGACATGTGGATGATGACATTATCATCCTCTTCCCTCCATTTTCCATCGACCAATTTTCTTGGATGGCCAAAACACTTTGATGAATCAACCGATACCCAACCATCGAACCATCGACCATCAATGAATTTTGTTGGTCATTGAAAATACTTCACAAGATTCTACCAACGCAGACCATCAACCATCGATGATCCTCTCTGACACTTGAAACTTTCATCAAATCCCGTCGACCCCGATCATCGACCATTGACAATTTTCATTGGTGAATTTTGACACTTTGAAAATTTGGCCAAAATATGTCGATCCCTGACCATCAACCATCAACAATCGAAGACATATTTTGTCCGAACTCAACTCTTCAAAAAAATTGTCGATTTGACCATCGACGAGTCAAACTGGTGAACTCCAAACCCTCCACAAATCTCACCGATTTGACCATCGACCATCGATGAAATATTTCGATGAGCTCCAACACTTAGAAAATTTTCGACATTCCTTTGATTAATATGGAACATTGATCTGATCCCTTTCAAAAACCCCCAAAATGAATCTTGGTCATCGATTTTATCAACCTTTCAAATGACCGATACCTTACAGATTTTTAAATTTATCATGGTGAATTTTGATTGTCGATTTCGAGATCAAACACGATCTCAATCATCGATTTTCCAAACTGCCCGCAACTCTACAAATGACCATTAAAACTCGAATTTTGACCATTCCAAGTCGGATTTGTCTTTGCAACTTTACTACTCTACTCCATTAACCTTCTTAAACTGTTCATAGTCGTTCAAATTTGTATCTTACTCATGAAATTGGGGATTTCACTCCAACTTCTTCGTTTTTGCCCTATTTCACACAAACCAAAGTCTGCAACATCAGATTACTCAATTCACACTTTTTCTTGGCCCATTCAAGCCTTGTGTTTGAACCTAAGGGCTCTAATACCACTTTGTAATGTACCCAACCATAGCTGAGCATCATTACATGCATAATACACATTAAATCTGGAGATTTCTACTTAATTAAATTCATGTAGCTTATCATCCACATATCACACACAAGTTTGACCATTGGAATGATACTACAATTATAAATGCATCTAACAACATATATTAAACAATAATACAACTGTTCAAGCAAACAACATACACACAACATTCATATAAGCCATTTACACAGTGGAATTAACATAAGAACATAACATAAACACTTATTTGATAATGATTAACCAACTGGATGCAAACGAAGGATGGATATCCCAACCATAGGCATTTCTGTTCATTTTCTATACACAACAGGCCATCCCTGAGATGAGGCTATGAGTCCACAAGGAGATCTGTCCCACTGGTTGTCCACTCTCCACACACCATATCCCCAAAACCTAATTTCTACTCCCATAGTAGTTCCAATCCTCTGGCTCTCTCTCTTCCCCACAACTTGTGCTACCCAAGGAATGTACCTTTGTCACTTCTCACAGTTTTCCAGGCTATATCATTTATTTATCAGGGTTCCTAGTGCACTTGGTTGGCGAGGAATTCCTCAGCTAGGATCCAAGAACTTTCAACTGCTTCAAGAGTTCTCACATTAGCCTTCAAAAGGCTCTTGAGATATTTCCTCAACAAGAATTCACACCACAGGATTACCACCCGATTTATAGGCACACATGCCTCTTTATTCACACCAAAAAAATATCCAAACAATGGCCACCTTCAGGTATACCATGGATAGTATTCTTTCCAATCCTCTGATCTCCCTTTTCTACCCAAAATCTGCATGTAAAAACTGTCCCTATTCTGCATACGAATTTCCTCTTCTTCCTTGCTTGCTTGACTCACACTCTTCTTAAGGATGATTGTACTTTATCCCATGCTCTCCAATAAATATGGGATGTGACCACTCACACCCAACCTCTTACATGAGTTTAAATGATTGGCTTCTGATACACTTAATCAACAAATAGAAGTTTATACACAAAGATAATAATTTCAAGAATGTGGGTTGGATTAATACCCATGAACAATTCCCCCTTGGACCCATCTCTCTTGTGGAATCATATCCCCCCACTATTATTCATATATTTTTTTATCACAACCAACGATTATTACTTTTATTATTTATTTCAATGTTTATAATATGCAATTCGACTCCCGACCACATTAAATCAATATGTGTCGTTCTCCCAAACACATCGACTCATTTGCCTAATTCACATTTATACAATTACATTATAATTCACGGGGATTAGAAATGGGGATGTTACAAATGTTGCAACCTATCTTCTCTGTGTGGATGAAATTGTCAACACCATCAAAGGACTTGGTGAAAAGGTTGAAGAACCGATGATTGTACAAAAGGTGTTAAGGTCACTCCCCTTAAGATTTGATGCCAAAGTTTCCTCCATTGAAGAAATGGAGGATATTGATTCATTAAAAATGGATGAATTGCATGGGATCCTCACGACATATGAAATGAAGACAGATAAAGAAAATCCATCAATGAAAGAAGTATCCTTCAAATCTTCAAATAAGACAAATAATGGAGAGCGTGAATCAAGAGATAGCATTGAAAATGAATCAGACGCAATGAGGAAACTCTAGAAAGGATCCGAACAATATAAAGGTAAAATTCCATTTAAATGCTTTAATTGCGAAAAAGTAGGACATTTTTCTAATAAGTGTCCATATGCAAAGGATGAAATTAGTGATGGTGAATAAGACCATAATGTAAATAAAGGGAGCAAACATCATCAACATAAAAAGAATCACAAATAGGACAAAGATGAACAAAAGAAGAGATATTATTGTTGATGCTTTTGTAGCATTGGGAGACATTCCCACTTGTGGAGTGTGGTGATAATACCTTCCTCGCTAAGAGGGAGTGTTTATTTTTGTAGCTTTGAGAATATATTCTCACATGACCCTAGGGTTGGGCATGTGGGAATCATCGTGGGCACCACATCACACTTTTGGTTTGGTGAAAACCCACTTGGATTTGAGTAGGGGATTCATGGGTTTGGTGATGTGCTTTGTGGGCTTGTGTTGGGGCTTCACACCCACAAGGAAATCCTAATTTGATGTTGACTTATGGAGGGGATTCTATGGTGACCCCTAAGGATTGTATATAAAGGATAGAAGTCATTGTGACATTTCATATCATGTGTAGAGTGTGTGGAGACATGACAGAGCTAACATAAGTGAGTCTGCACTTGTGCTAGGAGGATTGGTGATCTCAACAAAGGGGAAGTTTGCAAGGTGGCGGATCTGACCCAAGAGAGAGGAGAAAAGAAGGTCGCACGTGTGAGTGAGTTTTTGGTACCATACATGATTTGTAGGAGAACGAAGCATGTATATACACAGGTTGTAGAAGGAAAAATCACATATAGGGTATACATGACTTGTAGTGGAGCAAACTGCGTATGTCCATATGTTTCTAGTTAGTGAATCACATATCTGATTTTTTGGGAAGGTACAGATCTGTACAGAATGACAGGTGACGTCAGTAGGTTATATAGGTGGTCTACAACAGATTCATGTGTAGAGGAGATTTCTAGATATTGTTGAGGTTTGATTTTCAGATTTGTATGGTTATTGGAGAACAAGGTTGTTCTCAGTTTTGGTGACTTTGGCGGACAAGGTTTTCCTCATATTTTGGTGATATTGTATTGGCTGGGAAGGCTGTTTTTTCCTTCAAGATTTCTGATTGTAACAAGATTACATAATAGAAATATCGTGTCTCATGTGTATTGATGATTCATCTCTGATCTTTATGTTTCTGTTGCATATGTTTTCAGACAATAATTTTCAGTGTAGAATTGTTTAGTGATAACAACTAGGGTGTTATTGTTGGTTCACTATGAAGCAATTTTCAGATCTGAAAATTAGTCACATAGAGTGCATGTGAAAAATGAAACTTATCAAACTATGATCAGCCTAAGGATTTAGCTAGAAGAGGCAAAAAGGATGGAAGAGGTGGTGAGAATCGAACATAATAAAAAAGAAGAAAACTGCAAAGTGTCATGCCCCATATTATTATTAAATATATAAATAAATAATAATAATAACAAGAATATATTAATTCTTCTAGAATAGTTATAATAAGTACTTATATGACTAATAATAAAGAATTATATAATAATTATCATAAAGGGGGTCATAATAAGTACTTATTATGGAGATTTGGGTAATTAAAGAAAATGGTAAAATAAACAACAATAATTATGGGGAAACCCTAAAAATATAATAAAGAATTCAAGTGGATCCTACAGATCGAGTTCTTGGATTCTATTTAAGGAGGGGAAAGAAGGAGAAAAATGACATCTCTCTTTCGAATAAGCTATAGAGAGGACAAGGCTAAGGAATTATTGGCATAGTAGTAGATTGACGACTTGGGGGTGACCTACTACTGAAGATTTAAGTGTTGATTTTTTATATGAGTTGATATATGATCGATATATTAATACAATGATTAATGTTCCATATATAGAGAACATATGGTGAGCATCCATAGAAGGATGCATCTCTTGGATAATCAATAACTATTTATTATTATTATTACTTATTATATATATTATTTAATAATCAATAATTATATTATTAATTATTATTCTAGGAGAATGTCTTCTCAATGTTGTCCAAACATCAACACTCCCTCTCAATGATGGAGACATTCTGCATCATTCCAAGCTTGTCTCTGAAGTATACAAACTTCACCCTAGACTCATGACACCTGTCTATCAGTCCTTGGAGATATCTCTCTCCCACATGAATCGAGGGGAAACTCCCCCCGTGAATCTCCTTTTGAGCCAACTGACTCTCTATGAGATTAGGCTCACTCTGGATCCACATGTGATAGCATATAATATCTTGAGTCTTTATCATTCTTAGTCAAATCACCATGACTAGAAAAAATACCACACCAGGGTCATTCACCATAGGTACACCCCTGTGAGTGAATGTTAACTCAACACTAACTGACACGTGGAAATCACCTCAAGCACCTCGAGTCCATATTATTCCTTGTCATGATCAAGAAAGGACTATGCCTGGGCCCATTTACCACAAGTACACCTTTGTGATAAATGTATCCTATCTCCCTTGGTATGCAACCCAATCTAGGAGAAGGTCCACCCGGTGCTGGAACATCAATACTTCCTCTTAGCTAGGGAGGTATCTTTCCATGATGTCTTCATCTAGCAGTCCACTTACTACTCTATAATCAACTAGTATCACACACCTACTACCATACCATCGATAACTTGAATCATCCATCACAGTCTCTATGATCAAGCAACAAACAACTGCTCTAAGTGATCTGGTAGTCTCTATGACAATCAACTAGTAGCATACAACTACTACAATGCCATCCAATAGAACACGACTGTGTTGATCCATAGTAGTACACAACTACTGTCTATTGGTATACAACCACTACTAGTATCACATGACTACTTTCCAGTGACACACAATCACTTCCAGTGGTACACAAACACTGTAGTAGCACACAACTACTTTCCAGAGACACACAGTCTCTGCTAGTGGTACACAACCACCGTAGTAGTACACAACTACTATCCAGAGACACACAATCTCCACCAATGGTACACAACCACCATAGTAGTACACAACTACTGTCCAAAGTCACATAATATCCGCTAGTGGTACACAACCACCGTAGTAGCAAAAATGTCTATCACACAAGAAACTCCCATGTGGACTTCTAGATTCTACTCCCTCTAGAAACACTAGGGTCAACTCTGCATAGTGTGTGACGCCAAGGTCAAATTCCTTGACGTGTCCTCATGTGCTCTCCACAAGGGACATTGGGATACAATCCCAAACCCACTTATCCCTCTCAGATAAGTGTCCTCACAAATCAACTCAACTCAGTCACAGAGGAGTACGATCTGGAGAATGTCTCAGGAAGTTGTAATCATCAACACTCCCTCTCAACGAGAGAGGAATTCTCTACCACGTCAAGTTTTTCATGGAAGTACTCGAACTTTGTCTTGGTAATGGGTTTGGTAAGAACATAAAAAACCTTCACATCTGTAGGAAGGTATTGCACCAGTACTTCCTTCCTCTGTACCATGTTTTGGATGTAATGGTACTTGATCTCAATGTGTTTCGATTTGTCATGAAACACTGGATTCTATGAGAGCTTCACACAACTTTGGTTATCACAATGAATAATAGTGGAATCCAACACATGTCCAAATAAATATGCAAGGATCTTGTGAAGCCACGCTAATTCGCAGACTGCCATACTCAATGCAATGTACTCTTCTTCTGCGGTGCTCAAAGCCAAAAAAGTCTATTTCTTGCTACACCAGGAAACCATGGCAGATCCCAAAGTGAAACAACACCCAAAGGTTCTCTTCTTGTCCACTTTTTCCCCTTCCCAATCAGAGTATATCCCTACAATATCATGTCAATAATGGAATTATATCTCAGACCATGTCCAACTGTGCCTCGCAGATATCTCAACACATGCTTCGTAGCAAT
This sequence comes from Picea engelmannii, assembly GCA_009831015.1. NCBI lineage: Eukaryota > Viridiplantae > Streptophyta > Pinopsida > Pinales > Pinaceae > Picea > Picea engelmannii. Next base: position 845,707 of record ML779694.1, on the reverse strand, counting down.
CCATCATGTTTGTCTCGTCTAACTCATAAATTAGCTAAGTGCACTCACTGCATAGAAAATATTTGTTATGGTGTTAACAAAATACATCAATGATCCAATCCGTTGTCTGTACAATATCAAATCAATCTTGTCAAAATCAGAAGAAGACACAATTAGTTTCTTCATATTCGTCACCATTGGTGTAGCCCTGGGATTACAGTTCAACATTCAATATCTCAACTGTGTACTTCCCCTGACTTAGAAATATCTCATCAATTCTCTGCCACACCTCTAGTCACAAGAAGTAGTGCATCATACCGAGTACCTTCATCTCAAACTCAGAGGCCAACATATACTTGCATTCATCAATAAGGCTCTCTGTATTGTTGAGGAATAAATCATCAACGTAGAGGACCAAAATCATGGACTCAACATTAATAGTCTTGTAGTACAGTTTGGGATCAACAACATTTTTTCTAAATCCCAAACTCATCAGGTGTCCATCAATCCTCGCATACCAAGCTCAAGGTGCCTGCTTGAGTCCATACATGGCCTTGTCCAACCTACACACATGACACTCCTTCTCATGTATCACAAAACCATTTGGCTGCTCAATGTATACTTCTTCTTCAATCTCTCCATTGAGAAAGGTTCTCTTCACATCCATGTGATGTAGTCTCCAACCCATGGATGATGCAAGGGTAATAATCATCCGGATAGAAGTGTATCAAGCATCATGAGAAAATGTCTCCTCATAATATATTCCCTCCACCCGAGATAATTCTCTAGCAGCAAATCTCGCTTTGTGCTTCTCGATGCTCCCGTCAACTGTGTGTTTGATCTTATAGATCCACTTGGAATTCACTACAGACTTCCCCTCAGGTCTTAGAACAATATCCCACACATCATTTTTCATGATGGACTGATACTCCCCATCATGACATCTCTCCATACCAGCTGACTAGATGCATCCCCATAATAGGAAGGATCAAAATCAATGATGTGGCTCATAGCTGCGACATAACACAAATATCTCTAAGGTCTCTTTCTATCTCGGAAGGTACCCCGAGGAGCTGCATGTCCTTCTTCCTCCTGCAAAGTCTGATGATCTCATGTATGTTTCTTCCGACATACTGGAATATCTTTGGGAACATCAACTGGATCTAGAAGATCAACATGATCAATTGGATCAATAGGCTCAATTGTCTCCCTCTGAACTGCTGGAGGGTGAGGGAGAGAAGGCACCATCTCTTCCTGTCTCTCACTTTCAATCTCCATGCGAGATCCTCTATATCTTTTGAAGGCTACCTCCTCCTCAAAGGTAACATCTCTACTCACCTCAATCTATCCCTAACCAAGGATGTAGATCCAGTATGCCTTCAAAGACTCATTGTACCCCACAAATGTACCCTTTCTTACTGAAGGGTCTAGATTGGTCCTTTTCTCCTTGGGTACATGAATGTAAACTGGACACCCAAATATCCTGAAGTGTCCAACCTTAGGATTCACTCATGAACTGTGTCCATACTAGACATCTCATGGTTCCCTTATGGAACACATGTCTAAAACATATCGAGGTTCCCTCATGGAACCAATGTCTTCTCTATGACACATTGAGGTTCCCTTATGGAGCCAATGTCCCCTAAGACATATTGAAGTTTCCTCGTGAAACCAATGTCTTGGTTCCTTCATCTGACCATTTGAGGCACATCACGATGAAGTCCACATTCCCTCCTACTAGTTCATATATGACCCTTCGGGGAGAGTGTTTCATGATGTTACCTCAAACATATCTAGGTTCATAAAATCTAGTCAATTTCCATAGATCTCACATACAGTGCATCAAGCAACCAAATAATTTAGGTGAACGCATATAGAAACCAATGAACACAACTTGGAGCAATTCCATTGGCTCTAGCTCTCTCCGTGCCTTGTCAATAGTCTATAGGATCTCATGGGAATCAATTGACCAATACTTCTCCCTCACAGAACCACAAAGGTGTCACACAACAATTTCAATTTCTCTCATTCTCAAAGTGTCAGTGCTTCACTTTAGGTCACAACCATTATACAACATTATAGAAAAATAATTATCCTAACAATTAAATGTTCATCGTATGCCGATATTTCTCCTGAGCATATCGTTCTTTGCATCTTTTCCATCATTTAATGATATCTTCCCAAAATTTCTATTTAGATAGGCTTATCGAATTGTAGATAAAATCATTGCAAGCAAATTTTCAACAAATACCTTCTTCCTCTTATCTACACACTCCTTAAGAGCGAGGTCCTCAATGGTATAGAAAAAAATATGGACCATGAGGGCAGGTCAAGATCACATTAAGAACACATACTATGCTCTCATATACATGGGATCACCTTCATCTCCCTTAGTTACAGTTAGAAAAACTCCGACCCTAGCAGATATGGATTGCATCACCTTCAATACCACTCAACCGTTCTTTGTAACATTGTGTTTTATTGCAAAACCCACCTTGCGTCCATTGCAATACATGGTCCACACAGGGACCGAGAACAAAGAGCCATCGTGGGTGCTTTATTTTTTATACTCCAGAGCAATCCTTAGCATGGATGATTTTAGGGGCTAAATTTTGCTCATGGGCTAATGTTCCATGGTTTTTCCAAAAACGAGATTCGCTATTTTAAAAATGATTCGCCCAAATTCTATACGATAAAATTCTTTTACCTTAAAAATCGCCAAAATTTTATAAAAACTATATAAAATCCTTATAAATTTGAATATTTTTACAAAAATATCGCCAAACATTTATAGTTGGCATATGAAGGATTAGTAAGATTCGCCAAGGTTTCTACATTTGAAAAAAAAAATCCATCCTTAAAATCATCCCTGAGATTCCTTAGCAAACAATATTTCATTTCCTTGGCTAACAAATAGGTCGACATGGAAAATTCTAGTAGGAGAAGATTAGATCCGCGTCAATCTTCTTGAATACAAAAAATCACTTGGCCTTTCTTGAAGCCAAAGATGGTGCCCACAACTATCGGGATAAGGGAACATTCCGAGTTTTCATGGCCTTCAACAAAGCCACCGATCATGGATTGGAAGGATGAACCACAACATGTGACCATAAACTTCAACAGAGATCTCAAAGATCTCCAACAACAAACATCTTTCTCACAGTCCACAAATGTCATCTGATCTATGATCTCCATTGCATTATTTTGAAGGAATATGCTTTTGTGTAACAAAACGTAAGATAGCTCTCTCATTTTCTTGGGCCCTCCCCTAAGGAAGTCAAGCTCAGTCCCGCTCTCATACCATGTTGATTTTTTATATGAGATGATATATGATTGATATATTAATACAATGATGAGTGTTCCATATATAGAGAACATATGGTGACCATCCATGAAAGGATGCATCCCTTGGATAGTCAATAAATATTTATTATTATTATTACTTATTATATGTATTATTTAATAATAAATAATTATATTATTAATTATTAATCTAGGAGAATGTCTTCCCGATGTTGTCCAAACATCAACATTAAGTAGCAATGTCTATGGTTGGATGGAGAGTCATCCCCCACTTTATGTTGTGGTTGGTCAAATCGAAGATCAAGGTATGGCTACGCTTCTGAAGTCATCAGATTATAGGTAAGGTAAGTTAATCACCCCATATTCCTAGCAAGTTATGAAATATTGAATAATGTATCTATGTTTTATCTAGTTTGTCAAGTGTGGTGCTTATCTAAGTATTAGATTTTCTAGAATTAGGGTTCTGACATATGATATAGAGCATAAGTTCTAATCCTTATGGCATATGGGCCATCCTAATTAGATTTACATGATTGTGTATATATACATCATAAACCTATCGTATATGACATGGTTTTATCAAAAGATATATGGATTAGATCCAAACTAGGTATAGATGTGATTTAAATATGTTTTATCCAAGAAATATTCTAGATATGGGTACTCTAATCAAAATAGATCAGGTTCCAAATATGAATGCTTGTTAGTACGTGGTTCATCTATCTATTTGATCCACAAATTCTTGTGCACTCTGAAGTTGAGTGCCCCCAACACTCTTTTATAAATGGATCGGTCCTTTACAGAAAATTTGTCGTGTAAATCAACAACAACCTGAAAGAAATAATATTCTAGAGTTGAAATTGTACCAAAAGAATAAATAATAAATTCTTTTGATATCTTCATAAGATATAAAGTATTTCCAGGAAGAACATAGGCTTTTTCACATTCCATGTAGATTTAAATCTTGATGCTCTGGATTTGAAAGACAATGCAAATGCCAACAAAGTTATGCTAGGTTAGCCATGAATATAAGATATGAGAGAATCCAAGAGTCTTGAAAAAGTTGAAGTTTAAGCAAGATCATCATAAATTGTTGGTTTTTATTTGTCAAAAGTGGGAGATATAACAGTTGGAAATCCGTTTTGTATATTGAAATTCAGAAGGAGGCTATGTAGTGAAAGATCCATAAAATGTGGAGGGAAAAGACCCATGTATGGATCAAGCTAGAATTTTAAGTTCTAGATATATTAAATCCTCAACAAATTTTGAATACCTAATTTATAAATAGGATAATGAGAGGTGTAAAGATTCAAATATTAATCATGTTAGTGCATTGGAAATAATAACCATAAGTGGAGGAAGAGAGATAGATGGCATGAGATCATCATAAATGGGAGTAGAATTCCATGTTCCATAATATCTAAATGTACATGTTAGTGCATTGGATATAATAACCATAAGTGGAGGAAGAGAGATGGATGGCATGACATCATCATAAATGGGAATAGAATTCCATGTTCCATAATATCTAAATGTACACTAGATAGTTTAAGAAAACAATTTCATTACAACAATAAATACATCAATACAATATCCTTTCACAGTGCTGCTACCTTTTACTATTGTCACATTTACAATTTTCCTTAACCCTACTTTTCTAGGTGTACCAATTATAAGTTTCTTGCCACTCACCCAACCCCATGGCACTATTTCTCTTTCACCATATCTTTCAGAATTTTTATCCATTGTTTGTTATTTTGATCTGTTCCTTATCCATTGTTTGTTTCATAAATTTAATCAGCTGAGCCCTTTCTCGCCATGGTTCCAATAGAGATATTCACACATTTCTACCACCATGAAAAGTAGTTCTGAATTCACCTGTGGGAATTCTAGTTTAGAACTTTGCAAGGTCTTAGTGACCAACTACATAAAGATCGCCCAACAATTAGAATTGCACTTTCAATTAACACTTGGCACTTTGGTCCTTACACCGCGAGAGTTCCTTCATGTCCACTAATACAAATATGCCTTTTTGTATGATCTTGCATAATTATGTAGATTATTTAAGCCTATATATCT
>ML779694.1:819208-840301 GCA_009831015.1 Picea engelmannii | reverse complement strand
TATATATGGGTATTCTTTATGATTTTGATATCAAGGTATAGAAGCTTTAGTCTTCTTCCAGGGAACTGCCCCTTTGAATACCTCGCAAAAACATGCTCCACCCAAGTTTCCTAACCAAGTATGTTATGTTTGACTTGTAAGAGCTAGAAGTTAAATGTAAGGCATGCTGCAAAGTAGCCTTATTGCTTTAATAAATCAATGGAGGTTTAAGAACCTGAGAATATCCCTCTCATCCATGGAAAACAACTAGCAACAACCAATGAAGAAATAAATCATGTCTTGGTGTCACAGTCAAGGATTGGTTCAATCACATGACAAAGGTAGTTCTCTATATACCCAAGTTATTTTGCTAACTAAAACTGCAACCATGCAAACATATCTATACCTGAAGCAGGGCTAATTTGAGGGATGATTTTAGCACAGGGCTATTGTAGACACATGTGCCTTAGAGGATGGTAGTAAGAACAATTTTAGCAGTTCTTTAAACCATATATGTAACGGGAATAGTTCAATAGATACGCAAAGTTATTACAACGGAGTGGATAAGTTCATTGCAATAGTGTTTTTTATTATTATAATTACAACTTCCACTAGTGTGAACTTAACCATACATAAATGCATTTTCAATTCACTGTTTTGTTATGCCTTCAAATTTGTGGTGACTTCATTAATGGTTTAGGGAGTTTATTTCCGTAAAACCCTAGTCCCATCTTCAATATAACCATGGAAGGAGGTTGAACTTGTCTATCTTCTCTTGAGGGTGATTGGTGAAAGTGATTAGCGAAGAGATCAAGAAATAAAAACCATTTAGTACTTCTTTATGATCTGTGGATGATAAATTGTTTAATTTTGAGAGTGAATATGAGTAAAGAAATCAATAAACAAAAATCCTCCCAGTACTTCCTTATGATCCATGGATAATAAACAAAATAAACTGGATAAATTGTTTCATTCCTGAATAAGTATGTGTATATATTCATATAATAAATAAATATTATTATTCAACCAACCATAGAGACATTACATATATGGTGAATTTTGTATATTGAAAAGATCTCAGAGCCACATAAGAATGACAACAAATAACCGCCCAATCGCTTCAATTAAATTGCACATTGGGTGCCCACTCTTCAAAAAATTATTTGAAAATAATATTTCACTTCATAGGAGCGCAAGACAGTCCAGGTGTATTACAGGTTTGAAATTCTATGATAACATGGGCGTGTGAGTGATTCTAGGTGCCGCTTCTGTAAGGGAAACCATGCAACATTGTTATATGGTAACAATGAAGATAACATATTTAAAGGCTTCACATTTTTTTTAAATACTTTCAACGATATTTTTCCATTTGTTGTTGTTGTTGTTCTTCAAATGAAGTTTCTCCCATGGTGGACCTCCACAATTTGAGCAGAGTACATATCTGAGGTCCTCTCAAATCGTTAGGTTCTCACCTTTGATTCTCTCATTCAGTGTATTGTTGTTTGCACATTCTCCCTGAGCCTTAAGATTAAAATCGATGTCGCAATTGAGTGTCTTGGAAGTAGCATATTGGAATTTTGGTCACAACACTGATAATTTTGGGTTATTTTACATATGTGTGGGTTTGTACAACAGGCTCTCCAAACTAAAGATATAAAGAGTGCACAAAGAATTAATGTGTAGTGTTTTCTTTGATGTCTATTTTAAGATAATCACAATTCATTGCTTCTCAAAATTCGTTAGTTTGCTAAGGTTGTATCTACTGTTTTAAGGATATATTTATTTGTGGTTTCATTACAAGGTGTTCACAGGACTTGACATATTGTGCATAGAATGGTTCATAGATAGGATATGTATAGTAAATAGTTATATATGGTAAAATCGACAGTAGATGGATAGCTAGTACTGCAATACACCATCAATAAATCTATGCCACATGAGTTACTATTTTCAAGAAATTCATATATGTAATTACTAGCTTCTAGTTTGTAGTTCGACTAACATCTAATGTTGCAGGACCACTGGGTTACTATTTTCAACAATTTCATATATTTAATTACTATCTACTAGTTTGTAGTTTGGCTACCATCTAATGTTGCATGACCACTCGCTTTAGACATAGATGTGTTGTTCGGAAAAGAGGCCATCGATATTAAAGTTTGAGCCTAGAAATATCTATTGTATTGGTTGGAAGGTGTGAAGGACATATTAATATAACTTTTTGTAGCATGAGAAGAATAGTGGTCCACTTCTTAAGAGCTAAGTGCATGGTTTACTAGAACAAACCTGAAGAAGAAATTATGCCCTGAAGAAACTATGAGTTGTTTATTATGTGGGAGATTGTGTGGATTATGTTCAAGGGAGAGTGGAATGAGCTAAGCATGATGCATCAACCCAAGGGATCTAATGAAAGACATTGAAAAATGGATCTCCCTCCAAGGGTTCTTATGGTTGGAATTTTAACGGGAAAGGTGGATAGAGGTGATCTGAGTAGATGGGATGATCATAACTCCTCTATGACAATTGGTTTAATCTATATGTAGGAGCGTTGGACATAGATGCTCTTATGACTTTTCTTTTGATAATATTCATATTTGACTGAGTGACATATTTTATAATCAAGTAGTTTTAGCACTTGTATAATAACAAGACTATAGTCGACCTAATTTCTCCAAGGACCGTCTCGTGTGTTTGTGACCATCGATCTATTAACTTATGCTTATGGTTTGTTTAAGTGGGGAACATATGTTGCAAATCGTGAGATTGGAAAACAGTTACATGCAATTTTTTTTCTATGGTGTTGATTTGTGACTAGGGTGGAGGAGGTGTAGGTAATTTTGTTGTTGGAACTAGAGATCTATTGTTTGTTGTATTACAAGGAGCACTTTGCTATTGAGAATGCATGGAGCACACAAGATTGAAATGGGAATATTTTCATGGTAATCCTTGTATGTGTTTTGTATTTCAAAGGGAAACTAAGGGTCTATTACCATTTCCCTACAATATTATGAAGAGTGATTGTTTGAACTATGAATAGTCAAGGCTATGCAAGGTAAATAATGAGTTCATCAAGGAAATCAATGAAATGTTCTCTACTTGATATTGCTTTGAGGACGTCACTTCTTGAGAGGGGGTGATAATTACAATGACTTGGATTGATGTGTGAGGGTATGAGTTCACAAAGGGAGTGCTCAATTCTTGTGATCAACAAATAAATTAAGGAGTTGAAGTCTTAGAGATTGATATGAAAACACCTAGCTTAAAGAGTAAGAAGCTTGTATGCCAATAGATTGTGGCTCTAGATAATGGGGGTTGATGTGAAAGTCAACAAGGAAAATATATGAAAATTTTGGGTCATTGATAAGGTGACTATACATATCCCATAAAATGTTAAGCTTATTGTTGAAAGAAGAGGAAATGATAATTATGAAATAATTAGTATCAGGATGATCACATGGCACTCATTGTACCGATGACCCTTTGAGATTTAGCTTGGGATGAAAAAATTGACCAAATAGATCCATGTAGGAGGGATTTTTTGATGATAATTTTCGCAGTAGATGAGATAGCTAGTATTCTTATTATAAAGCTAGTGGCTTGATTTTGTTGATGAAAGAGGATAACACTTGGTAACAATTGTTTTGCATGCATTATATGATCATGATGTTATGCTATCTTAAGAACCTATGGTATTTACATATGATGTTAATGAAAGGATATGTCTTTGATAAAGATGTGTTGACTCTATAATTCTTATGATAATATCTCCTAATGTGACAACATCATGTAATTGCATGGAAATATTTTATGATAAGATGTTTTGTGATGAAATGCATGAGCATGTGGTGATGACAATGATATTGTATTCTCATGATGACATACAAGAGTTAGCATGCAAATTCTTTCTTTGAGATGTGATATTGTGACTAATGCATTGATTTCATGTTGTGAGGTGGTGATTGTTAGGTTATCCACCAATGACCCAAGAGGGCCAGTTTATTTGATGATCTCATGGGAGCCCATAACCATGAAGGAGAATATTACAAATACCATGTTATTGGATGGGGGAAAACTCAATCTACTACTATGCCATAATTCTTATACCTTGTATTAGAGTTATGATGCCAAAGTCCTGAAGAATGGCTAGAGTGTTGCTTATTAGTGGTGTTGTGGGATTGGACTTCAATGCATGGGGCTGTACTTGGAATTTTTGAAGGGAGTTTAGCTCATCCTTTTGAGATTCCTGGTGTACATGAATATCGAACCAAATGGTTGCTTGGGAAGATGAGGTCTCGAGCCTTGGGGATCTAGATAGACCAGAAGGATTTAAGCCTGGTTCTAAAAGTCAGGAAGGACAACTGGAGAGTACTTGTGCTTCCCCGATGTTGTGATGTGGACTTTCGATGTCTGTTGTAGTCACTTGGGTGAATTTATACTAGTCCAACATAGAGTTTTATGGAAGGTACAGGAGCTAACAAAGGGTGTTGTGGATGATATGGTAAGCTAATTAAAAACCTATAAGTAACATAATTAAAACTAACTTCGGGACAAAGTTCCTTGAAGGAGGGATGTATGTCATTCCCCATATTATTATTAAAAATAAATATATATAAATAATAATAATAATAACATGAATATAATAATTCTCCTGAAATGATTATAATAAGTACATATGTGAATAATAATAAATAAGTATATAATAATTATCCTAAAGGGGGTCATAATAAGTACTTATTATGGATATTTGGGTAATTATAGAAAATGGTAAAATAATTAACAAAAATTATTGAGAAACCCTAAAAATATAATAAAGAGTTTAAGTGGATCCTAGGGATCGAGCTATTGGATTCTATTTGAGGAGGGAAAAGAAGGATAAAAATGACATCTCTCTTTTGGTTGAGCTATAGAGAGGACAAGGCTAAGGAATTGCTAGCATAGTAGTAGATTGAAGGCTCGAGGGTGACCTGCTACTGAAGATTTAAATAACAAGGTCTATGAAGTCACTGAATTACATGTGAGTGGTTCCCAAGTAAGTTACTCACCCCATATTCCTAGCAAGCTATGAAATATTGGATCATGTATCTTTGTTTTATCATATTTAGTTTGTCAAGTGTGGTTCTTACCTTTGTATTAGAGTTTTTAGAATTAGGGTTCTAACATGAAGAGTTAGAATATGAATTTGTTTCTTTAAGAAAGGAACTGGATAAAACAACTATGAAGTTGAATAAAAGCTTGAAGTTTGAAAAGAGTACCGAAACCTTAGGTAATATCATCAATTTTCAAAGGTATCCATTCATTAAAATATGTCTTGGATATGATGATGTTGTTGCCTCTCTACCTACACCTGGCCTTGCTACAACCATGGAATCTTTATTTGTTGGAGGTGGACTTCAGACTGTTTTTGTACTGTTGATTGTGCCAAACAAATTGATGAGTTTCCTATTCCTCATAAGGTGGAATTGAAGCATACAAATGACATTTTTGTCGATATGTCGGGTAGTTCTACTCCTGTAAGTGAAGCTGACCTTGAGCCTACTTCCTCTAATCAACCATGAAAAAATATATTCTCTATCATCATTAATTATGGTATACACCAGGTGGGTTGAGACTCTCCCTCTCCACAGTTAGTTTCTCTTGATGGTTTCTTATGTCAGATTTGGGCATAGCACGAACTTGTTATGCTCACATGGATAGGGAAAAGGCCTTGGAATAATCCTGGGACCAATGAGACGGGTAGTTAATCTGGTCACTGCCAACTTCCCACTCTTTCGAGACCTACCTAGTATCAATGCCCGTTGTTGTATATATGGGGGAATTTAGGGATGTCGGTTCCCCTACCGTTCCTCTCTCCGATGCTAGAAATACTCATGTCAGTGGGGCTGTCTCCCCATATCCTATTTAGACATATTTTGGTTTGGGTCTTGGGGAAAAGTCTAAGACTTCTCCTTTGGTCCTATTCCTCTTATCCCCTACTGGGAATCTATCGGATTTTTTTTCCTTCTGGATGAAGTTCTATAGATTGGAATTCGTAAGCGATGTACGTGCCTGTGGAGTCATTTGAGGTTTTTTCCCCATAAACCCTATCTTCACATAGATCTCTAGGGTTTCTAGATTCATTGAGGACAACTTAAGCTGGTCTGATCCACCACGTCTTTGTTGGGATTCTCATGATAATTCCACTATGATTTTTCTAGCCCGATCATCGTCTGGTTTAGCCTCGAGTAAGTGTTCTTCTCCGATTCCCTCTACTTTCATCGTTTCTCCCTTTTTGTCATCGTCCCAACAACCTAGTGACGAGGAATTGTCTCGAGTGGACAAACCCTCCTACTTCAAACTAGAAAAATCAATCTTCACCACCAATCAATGATACCCCAAGGGATTGGAAAAATCCACCCCTTCCAAACGACAAAAACATTCCTGCATAAACGCGGAGGCTCACATAGTTAAATTAGATTTGGGGGATGACATTATGTAACCTCAAGTACTGGAGATGACATATACGATTATGGTAGGCTGAATGAATCACATGTGACTGGTTTTCACATTGGAATCAACACCCTCAAGGAATGGGTTACAAGCTCTTGGTCAAGTTCCTTGGACCAACTGACATCGGTTCAAATCTTAACAAAAGGATGGTTTATAATAAAATTCAAGAAATTTGAGGATGTCAATTAGGTTTAAAAATCTCCATGGTGTATTGACTCCTCGTCAGTCCTACTAAAAAAGTGGACTCCGCTCTTTGACGCCATCCGTGAAAAAGTGGATGAGCTTATTATCTAGGTTCGTATTCCTGGTCTACCAGCCGAACTATGGTCTACCAAGGGATTTCATTTTCTAGGTATTTCCATCAGAACCTCTATAGACACTGACATGTCCTTTCTCTCAACTGGAAAAATGTTTTTCGCTCATATACTTGTTTCCCTAAACATCACAAGAGGACTAGCGGAGGAAATTGATCTTTCTTGGGGGGGTAAAGCATATATGTAGAGGCTGGTTTATGAGGGAATCCCTTTTGGATGTCGAAGGTGCCAAACACATGGCCACATAGCCAGTGATTGCATGATTCCATTGCAAAGTAAAGGGAGAGGCACCATTCCGTAGTCACATAAGAAGAGGGGGGCGCCTTAGATTGAGGAGGACTCTCTTGATCCCTCAATGAAACATGGTAGAGCGCTTTCTCACTCAGAGGATTATATGAAGTAGGAGATCAGAGATGGAAGCATCAATATGAAAAATGATTCTTCCTCTTTCTCAGATTTAATATCGATTTTTGACCATGGACTCTCAGTGCAAGTTGCATTGACATCTTTAGCCATTTGGCAGGGCATCACTTCTCATCTTGGTATGTCACCCCGTTCCCTTCCCTCTTTAAATGTTTTGTTACAATCCTTATCTCTTTTGGGAAAAAAATGGGCAGGGTCACTGAAGAAACTCCCCTCTTCCCTTGATCCCTCAACCTCCTTAACCTTGTCCCCTCCCTATCCCCCTCTTGCTACTTTCACCCTAGCCTCAATCCCACACCGAAATCCCCTTCCTCCTTGTAGCCAAGATATTGGATCATCCAAGGACTTGGAGGAAGAAGTGGTGGCATATCAATTAAGAAAAAATATCCATCCCGGTTCTCGACGAAGTGAGTAATAAGTTGGAAGGCTTGGGTCCTAACCCAATTCCCCCCTCGGGAGGAAAGGTTCAAGAGATAATATATTTTCTTTCTAAAGCACAATCCATGATCCAAGAGGATCCAAAACGATAAAAGAAATCCAGGAGGATCCAAAAATGCTAAAAATTGTTTTCCTCAAATGATTTTGAAAATGAATTCATTACATAGAGCTCGAGAATATATTCCCAACGACACAAAAATTATCTCAAAGAGAGTTCGTATGAAAAAGTTATGGCCAGTCAAATTTTGGTCAAAACATGTCAAAAGTCAAAGCAAGGGTGCCACGTGGCCTCTCCGTTCAGGTCGTACAATTGACAAATGAATTCATGCTAATGTTAGAATGGTGATGTGGAAACACGACAGGATACCACATGTCACTCAGAAATGTCATTTTGAGGGTCCACTTGGATGAAACTAAGGTTACAACTATGGGCATCAAAGGTAAATATTTTGTTGCAAGTTTCAGTTCACATACTTCTTCTGCAAAGTCTAATGAAATTATTGATGCAAGGAAAATAAAATACATGTTTCATTTATGATTTATCTCAAATCACACTAAGATTGATACACTTGTTGACAATGGATCACAAGTAAATCTTATTTCAGAGAAAGTTGTTTAGAGTTTGGGATTGGAAACTAGGCCTCATATGAGACCATATCCTTTGGGATGGATTTGTGGTAGTTATCAAGTACATGTAACTAAGTAATGCAAGTTACGGTTTGGGATCACATCCAGTTTCATTGATGAGGTACAATTAGACATGTTTCCACTTGACATTTGCAGGATGGTTTTGGGAAGTCCATACTTGTATGACAGGAAGGCCATTTTATAGAGGGAATAGAACAAGTATAATATTTTTAAGGATGGGATTGGGTTCATTATGAGAGCTCGTGAGATGAAGATGAATTTGATAGTTGTCACTACAGGGCACATGAAAATGCTAGTTAATGCTAGTATCCAGGATTCAGGTTTACAACCTATGGTTGAAAGTTAAATAGGTCCTTTGGTTGATGTTGTTCCTGTGGAACTCTCCCATTAGCTAATAATGGCTAAGGAAGAATAAAATCCAGTGGATTGGATGTGAATCAAAACCATGACCTATGGGGGAATATTCCTAGTATATTCCAACAAATTAGAAAATATTCCCTTACCAATGTGCCACATGTGCTAGTTGTTACAACTAACAAACAAATAATATCTAATACTAAACCAATTTAGCTTGAGATTTCGGTTGGTGGTTTGGCCGACCTAGGCCTATTTAATGGGCACACAAACCAATGATATAGACATGGAATTGCATTCCATATTGGAATGCGTACTATTGAATTTTGTGCCAATTTCACATGTTATCGTTTTGCGTGCAAGAGGTGTCCATAGTTTTGGTTTGTCTCATTTTGCGTGCCATTGAGTTCTTTGAGGGAAGTATAGAGTGTTTATACTCACTTTTATCGGAATTTCGAGAGGAATATGATGGTGATATCTAATCTGTGTAAAAATTCTATATATGGATAGTCTCAGCCCAATTTTTCATGTATGAGACACATAGTCTCATTATGCATGCAAAAAGGGATTTTTGGGTACATGTTTAGAACATAGTCCAGTTTATACTATTTTTTCTCAAAATTTCGTGAGGAATTCATTAATGACCTCTATTTATGGGATTGGGTAGAAACATTAAAGGGTGTCCTTAAAACTTGGTATTTGTAAGTCCTTTCATTGTAATTTTGGCATTTGAGCATTAAAGAGTCGTCTCGCTGATTGAAAAGGGACCCTGAGACGTAGCCCAAGATGGGTGAACTCCGTTAACAAATTGTTTATGTGCCATTTGAATTATTGTTGATCTTACTTTAATTCATTTCAACATTTTATTTCCGACAATTATTCATCAGTGTTATTGAAGTTTATGGATAAGTAAGACATTCACATGTTATTTGCAAATAGTCAAAGGCGATCTACATTTACCGAATCTGGTCGAATGTTAATGTTTACTTACTAACTAATTTGGCATTTAAGGATTTTTGGATCAAGTTGGTATTAGAGTTGGTTTTGACGTGTATTTTCAAGTGAATGCTTACGCATTACAAATTTAAGCAAGGTGAAGGCAAGCTTGCAAGTTATAATCCTGAAATTGGTTCAAGGAGCTTCACTCGAAGAGGAGAGATGGCTTCACCAAGAAGGTTAGGTCCTTATGAATTTGAAGATGATTTGTTCGAGGCATTTAATTTGATGAAGGTCGTGGTGGAAGAAATGTATGAGGATCGAAAGAAGGCCAAGGAAGAAGGGACATCAGTAAAAATTGAAGAAGTTAAAGAAGAAGGAGAAGGTGAAGAAATTCTAGAACCTCCTTCATCCCCATCATCTGTAATATTCCAACTAATATTTTTTGGTTTCTATATGGTGTTTTGGTTGTACTTTGTTTTTCTTCCCTTTCACCAATAGTTTACTGAGTTATATTTGTTGATTATGTGTATAGTGAATGTTCTTGGATTTAATGCCAAACCAAATGGAAACATGAACACATAATACTTGAAGACTCAAATAACAAGTATATTAATTATTCCATCGCAACCATAATACTGAAAATTACACAATAACTCACTACACAAATTAAATAGGAACCTGGTATTTGTAATTTGAGGTTGTCTCAATGCCCTCTTGGTGGTGTAAGTCTGATATCTTCAATTCTGAAAAGAGTTACAACACCCAACAATGAATAAAAGTGCTCAACAATGAAGGTATGTACCCAACAACTGTAATATGGGACCAAAAGTGACCCCCAAAATAAAATAATGTCATCCACTGGAAGGGAGAGCGCCCAAGAGTAAGTATAAGTGCTCAACAATGAAGATATATGCCCATAAATAATAACCAACGTAGAGTAATGTCATCTATAGGAAAAAATAATGCCCATGAGTAAATGAAAGTGCACAACAACTTATTAAATAATTCCTTTGTTCCCCTGGTAGTGAATCGACCATGTTTAGAAGCTTATTGGCACAACAAAGAGAGAATCAAAACCCTTTCTCTATTAATAGACTCGTCACAACGATATCTAACTCCACATGAAATACTTCCCCTATGATATGCACTTTCCACACACTAAAAATCACGCCCAGACTATAGATGAAGCGCCCAGACAATAGAGTATGCTCAAACTCATAAATTCGGGCGCTATCACCAATAATTTCACCTAGAAGTAATTAATTCACCCCTCTTCAAGTAACTCGACCCACATATTTATGGGAATCAAATTTTAGTACCAACTCAACCTTCCAATGGAAAACTCAGTTGCCACACAATTAAAAACTAGCTACCAAACAACAAAACTTGACTACACAAGGGTAAAACTCAGTGGCAATGAAGACCACTGAAGAAATCTGAGTGATTTCCTCTCAAGACTAGCTAGAGTGTATAGTTGCAACATTGAAACCAGTAAACAAAGAAGGGTTTCCAAAACCCTAGTCTCTCTTCTCAAGAGCTCTCCAAAATCTTTTTCTCAAATGAGCAAATGCAAGAATGAGGAGAGACTCCTCATTTTCACCTTTTAATATTCATTTGAGTCTTTTCCTGTTCACTTATTTATTTTATTTTATTAAAGTCACTTTAGTGGCTCCTTCACTTTTATAATTTAAAAGTGAATTTTTGTTAGCCTAGGACCCATGTCCCCCTTTTTCCCAATTTAACTTTATAAAGTCTTTTCCAAGGCAAGTCATGTTTCTTTGATCATTTTTCTCTTTAGCCCACATGAACTTATTAGGCTAGCAAAATTTCTCCCTTATGACTTCTAAGTGGATGGGGACATTACAGTCCTCCCCGCCCAAGATTTCTTATCCACAAGTAATTTCAATCTGGGATGTTGGAGCACCTGTTATCCTTCCCAAGTAACATCCTCAATAGGCAAGTCCTTCCATTTAACCAAGTATTGTTTGATGGTCTTGTTCCCCAACTTTCACTCCCTGAACTCCAAAATTTCTTCTGGAACCAGAATCAATTTCCCTTCTTCATCCAGGGGTGGTAACTCCGTATACATGATAATATGTTTCCCCAATGCCTTATTGAGACACGATACATGGAAGACATTAAATATTTTTCATCTCTCTAGAATCTCTAGCTCGTATGCCACCTCTCCTATACGCCTCGTGATCCTGTAGGGTCCATAAAATCTAGGCTTTAATTTTTCTTCCCCCTTCATTTTGAGTGACGATTTCCTATAAGCTTGAAGATGTAGTTAATCCAAGTCTCCTACTTCAAAGCTATGCTACACCATGTGCCTGTCTGCATAGATCTTTTGTTGGTTCTAAGTTGTTTGCAAATTATCCTTCAGGGTCCGTAGAATATCCTAACTCTCCTGCATCTAATCCTTAGCCTTAGGTACCTGATTGTCTCCAAACATATGATCCAAAAATGTGGTTGCATCATATCCATATAGGGCTTGGAAGGGTGTCATCCCAATTGACATATGATATGTGGTGTTGTAGTAGTGCTCCCCTAAGTGTATCCACTTTATCTAGGCTTTCTGCTAGCCCGACACATAATTCCTCATATAACCTTCCAACTACTTATTTAATATCTCAGTTTGACCATCACTTTGAGGGTGGTAACTTGTGCTCGGTGTCAACTATGTTCCTACCAGTTTGAATAGCTCATGCCAGAATCCTCCCATGAACCTTCTATCCCTATAACTGACAATAGTTTTTGGCAACCCATGTAATCAGAATATCTATATGAAGAATAACTCTGCTACCTGTGTTGTTGAATATAGATAGGGTATGGCGAACAAGTGTGAAAACTTTGTGAGAATTTCAACCACCACATAGTTACAGTCCTTTCCCTACACTTAGGGAAACCCAGTGATGAAATCCATAGAGATTCTTTCCCATTTTTGTTCGGGAGTGGGAAGTGGTTGAAGTAGTCTGGCAGGGTGAATGTGCTATGCCTTGTTTTGTTGGTAGACATTGCATTCTCTTAATAACCTCAACACATATGTCTTGAGGCCCTTCCATGTAAATATTTCCCAGATCTTCCTATGGGTTTTCAGGTATCCAGGATGTCCTGCCAATGGGAAATTGTGTGTTGCATGCATGATTATGTCCTTGAGATGAGATTTCAGTACAAGGTAGATCCCGTCTTTGTAATAAATGATGTCATCAATGAATTTGTACTAATCATCCCGTGTCTGATTTTCAAGGATCTCGCAAACAAACTGGTTCTTAGACTATTCTACTAAGATAATAAATTTCCAGTCAACTGAAATATCCATGAGGGAGAGAGTGGGTCATATTCTAGAAAGGGAATTAGCTACCACATTGTTCTTTCCCTTCACATACTTGATCTCAAAATTGTAGGCTTAAATCTTGGTGATCCACTTCTATTGTCACTCACTCAATTATTTTTTCTCCATGAGGAACCTTAGGCTATTGTGATCTGTCTTCACCTTAAACCTATTCCCTGTCGGGTATTTTCTGAATTTGGCCAATGCATGCATAATGACTAACATTTTCTTGTCATATATCGAATAATGTCGCTCATACTCCTTACATTTGTGGCTCTTAAAAGCAATGGGAGGGTTGTTTTTCATTAACATAGCTCCTATCCCAATCCTAGAAGCATCACTCTCAAGCACGAATGGATGAGTGAAATCTGGTAAGGCTAGTACATGAAAAGAGCTCATCACCTATTTCATCATCTTGAATGTTGCTTGTGCCTCATATGAACAACTGAAAGCCCCTTTCTTAGTGATATCTATAAGTGGTGCTATCAACTGTGAGAACCCCTTAACAAATTTCCTGTAATAAGTGAAAAGGCCTAAGAAGATCTTTAATTCTTTCACATTCCTGGGGGTAGGCCACTCGATATTTTCCTTGATCTTTTCTTGGTGTACCAAAACCCCATTTTCTATGATCACATGCCCCAACTAAATAATATCAGTCATGCCAAACTCACATTTAGACTCCTTTTCATAGAGTTGGCATTCCTCCAAAATCCCCAATACTTCATCCAGATGCCTAAGATGTTCCTCCCAAGTCCAACTATAAATACAAATGTCATTAAGGAAGACTAACAAAAATTTCCCCAACTACTTATTGAACATGTGGTTCATGCAAGACTTGAATGTAGCAGGAGTGTTGGTTATCCCAAATGACATAACCCGGTACTCATAATTCCCATAATGGCATCAAAAAGAGGTCTTCAGAATGTCTTGTTCCCAAACCTTGATATGGTGATACCATGTACAGAGATCAATTTTTGAAAAGTACTTTTCTCCCATCAACTCATCCATCAACTCATCGATACTCATAATTGGGTACCTATTCTTTATGGTCTTCTTGTTAAGGGATCAATAATCAATGCACAATCTCAAGGTGTCGTCCTTCTTTTTGACCTATACTACCAAAGAAGAAAATAGACTAGAGCTAGGTCGAATGTGACCCATCTTGAGAAACTCCTTGATAGTTTTCTCAATCTTGTCTTTGTAAGTTTTGGGATGTCGGTAGGGGTTGGTTATGACTACTTGGACCCATTCTTATAATTCTATCACATGCTCAAATCCTCTATCTGGAGGTACACCTTGAGAAATGTCACCAAAAAGCCTTTGAAGTTTAGGAAATAATACTTGAATATCGCCTGGATGCTGTCAAGGGTGATATGGTGGCTCACCATTAGAAATGTAGGACTCAACTTCCCATTCTATATCTCCATGCCGCATCACTGCCTCCATACTATGTGATGCCACTATCTTAGGTGGATACCAGGGCATTTCTCGTAAAACTACCTTTTTCGCCATCCAGACCCATGAATTCCATTTCCATAATCCTCTGATCAGTAGTGTATTTCCCAATGGAGTATAGCCACTAAAATCCAAGTATTGCATTGGTATCCACCACATCCACCACAAAGAAATCATCTGTCAATGTATAATTCCCCATGGTTATTTTCAACTTGGGGATCCATCTAGTGAACTCAATATCATAGCCACTAGGTATCATCACTGTGAATCCCTCAAAATCCTCTGTAGGAATCTCTCGCCTATCCACCAAAGTCAAATATATAAATTTGTGGGATGATCAGTACTGTAACCTTGTTCCCATGTAGAAATCCTTAGACTTTGAAAGTGTGGTACCTAGGAAGTCCCGACATGGATTCCATAAAAATACCCGTATCCGCAGCCTGTGATGTCTCCTCACCTGATGTTTGTTGTCCCTGTTCTTGTTCTTGATCCTCCTCTTCGTCATCACTATCATTGTCTGAATATACCTCAATATAATGAGCCTTATCAATATTTTCTTTCCTGTCACACTTGTATCCTAGTACCCATGACTCCTGACAACAAAAGCATTGTTTCTTCCTCCTTAGCTTCTTTCTTGTTTCTTCATTCAGCTTGGGCTTCCTAGCCCAATCCCTCTGAAATGGTTTGGTTTCCTTCTCTGTTGTTATAACCCTTTTCCCCATTCTGATTTTGTTTAGATGGCTCCTCTATGATTAACTACTAGCTCTCCCAATAGGTCCATCATCAACTTTTGGCACATATCCAAATCATTCATCATCTGGAAGAGGCTTCCAATTCATGTTTCTTCTTCTTCCCCCATTTTCCCCTTTCCTTTATCTGATCTTGAAGGTGCTTCCCCTTCACCCAACACCTCTTCTTCTTCTTGTTATGGTTGAGGTTCTGAAGCTTTGTCCTGACGTCTCCTGTAAGTGATGTTTTCCTTGTCTTCTGGTCTCATTAATCTGAATCAAACTTCCCCTCAAGCCATACAATTGCAAAGGACCATGCTCTGATACCACTTTAATATTCCAACTAATATTTTTTGGTGTCTATATGGTGTTTTGGTTGTACTTTTTTTTTCTTCCCCTTCACGAATAGTTTACTGGGTTATATTTGTTGATTATGTGTACAGTGAATGTTCTTGGATTTAATTCCAAACCAAATGGAAACATGAACACACAAGACTTGAAGACTCAAATAAAAATCATATTAATTTTTCCATAGAAACCATAATACTAAAAATTACATAATAACCCACTACACAAATCAAATAGGAACCCGGTATTTGTAATTTGAGGTTGTGTAAGAGCCCTCTTGGTTGTGTAAGTCTGATATCTTCACTTTTGAAAGGAGTTACAACACCCAACAATGAAGAAAATCTCTCAACAATGAAGGTATGTACCCAACACATGTAATATGGGCCCATAAGTGACCCCCAACAAGAAATAGTGTCATCCACTTGAAGGGATAGCACCCAAGAGTAAATATAAACTCCCAACAATGAAGATATATGCCTAGAATAAATAACCAACAAAGATTAATTTCATTTACATGCATAAATAATGCCCAAGAGTAAATGAAAGTGCACAACAACTTAATAAATAATTTGTTTTTTCCCCTGGGAGTGAATAAACCCTGTTTGGAATCTTATTGGCATGAAAAAGAGATAATTGAACCCCTTTCTCTATCACCAGAATCATCCCAACGATATCCAACCCCACATGAAATACTTCCCCTTTGATATGGACTATCCACACACAAAAAATGGTGCCTAGACTGTAGATGAAGAACCCAACCACTAAAGGAGTATGCACAGACTCATAAACTTGGCCCCTATCACCAATAATTTCACCCAACAACAATTAATTTTCCCCTCTGCAAGTGACTCGACCCATAGAGTTATCGGAATCAACTTCTAATACCAACTCGACCCTCCAATGGAAATCTCAACCGCCACACAACAATAAACTAGCTACCAACCAACAAAACTCGACTACACAATGGAAAACATCAGTTGCAATGTAGATCATTGAAGAAATCTGAGTGATTTCCTCTCAAGATCAGCTAGGGTTTATAGTTGCAATGTCGAAAACAGTAAACAAATAAGGGTTTCCAAAACATTAGTCTCTCTTCTCAAGAGCTCTCCAAAATGTTTTTCTCAAATGATTTGTCGAGTTTATACTCATTTTTCTTAGTATTTCATGAGAAAATCAGTAATGACCTCTATTTTTGGGATGGAGTAGCAGGATTAAAGGGTGTCAAAACTTGGTATTTGTAATTCCTTTGATTGTAATTTTGACATTTGAGCATTAAAGAGCGGTCTCACCGATTGAAAAGGGACCTGGAGATGAAGCCCAAGATGGGTGAACTTTGTTAACAAATTGTTTATGTGCCATTTGAATTATTGTTGATCTCACTTACTTCATTTCAACATATTTTTTTTTCGGTAGTTATTCATCAGTGTTATTGAATTTTATGGATAAGTAAGACATTCACATGTTATTTTCAAATAGTA
Organism: Picea engelmannii; assembly: GCA_009831015.1. Taxonomy (NCBI): domain Eukaryota; kingdom Viridiplantae; phylum Streptophyta; class Pinopsida; order Pinales; family Pinaceae; genus Picea; species Picea engelmannii. Next base: position 823,380 of record ML779694.1, on the reverse strand, counting down.
AAAGACTATCCTCATTTCCTAAATCTAGTTGGATGCTAATGTTTACTTACAAAAAAAATTGACATCTAAGGATTTTTGGATCAATCTAGAGCTGCTATGGATATGGGAACAAGTACACAAATATCCATTGTTGGGGCCCTTAAAGCAACGGAAGCCCCGTAAGGGGATTCAAAACAAAAATTTTCTCTTTTAACTCTATGGGTGTGGCGAGCCATTCAAAGAAAATTTCTCTCCATAGGATGGTGGAGTCGAACCAATGAGATCTTATCCTCCTTCAGGAAACCTTGAGGAAAGCAACTATGTTCATCCATTTTTTGGAAGGTTTTCTTAAACAATGGAATTTCCTTGGTGTTGGATGAAAAAGGTCATTTGAGGGGATTTGTAACGAACCTCCCATTTCGTTATGACAACAAGCCTCACATAACAAGTGCAAATTTTTCTTTTTGTGTGTGTGTATGTAGGAAGGTAATAATGACATTATACTCAACATCGCAACATGACGACGAACACAACACATGCAAATCACGCCACAACAAACATAACGACCTAACATAAAAGCACATCAAGCACCTGGAAGTAATGTACGACATTCAAGTGACAAAGAATAAGAATGACTACCCGCTTGTCCTACCCTGCAATGGTTAGGACCTCCAGGACACATAAGCAACGCTCAAGCCCAAGTTCCCATCGATTTTGACCATTTAAGGTCTCAAGGATGGTGACTTTTCTGAGGAACAAGGAGGTGTCTACATCCCACCCGACACAAGCAGACCAAGCCTACTAAGCTAAGGATAATCATCCTAACAACCCCACGCACCCAAAATTAATTACACAAGTAACTAGAACCCTTACAGTGAGCAACCAAGCACATTAAATATTTACAAAACCAAGTACAAACATTAATTAAAATGAACAACAACACCCTCAATGGGAAGCGCAAGCTAAAAACGACTTCGTCAACAACCAAACCGTTAATCAAGGCTAAAAGGTCAATATCTATGATTTAAATTGGTGTTAATTACAGATCAATTAACCAGTCTAAATTCCATTAGTCAACGAGTTACCAACTGAACTTAACATGAATTACGACTCAATTTAGCATGTATAAGTTACCAATTAGGCGATATCTATAAATCCAACTAACATCAATTACATATATAAATTAGCAAGTCTAAAATTTGCAATCTATTCTTTACTCACCATACAAATTTTAATATTTATTACAACCTAAATGGACAATTCTATATTAATCTGAATCCCCATCCAACTAGCCACAAACTTGAATAACAACATTAACATTCTTAAAGTGGAATGCTACCATTAACACTTATAAGAAATTAAATCTCAACATGTAGTCTAGCTATATTGATTGAACTAACAATGCTAGCAGTCTACTATCATAGAGAAGGGAACTGCTAACTATTAACAATGTTGTAGCAATTTAACAAGGTGATTATAATAACAGTTACATGACAATTAATATAGCATTAACAAGATAGTTTACATGAATGTTTTCATAATAAGTAATATAGCAATAACAAGGCATTTAACATTCTAGTTAACATACAATTAACATAACATTAACAAGGCAATTTGTATGACTGTTAACATAACCATTCATAGCGCAATAACCAGGCAATTTATATAACTATTAACTATTTAACTCGTTGTGGCATTTAATCAATAGAAGGAATCTGCTGACCAATAACATTGCTGTAGCAATTGTTCTGGCAATTAATAAGGCAAAAATATAGCATTTCATATTGTATTTAACATGGCCTTTAACAGAAAAAGGAGGCTGCTAACCATTAACATTGTTGCAACAATTATTCTAGTAATTAATAAGGCAACAAAATAGCATTTATTATTGCAGTTAACATGATAATCAACATGGCCAGTAACATTGCTGTGGTAATTAAAGCTTGGCAGAGAGAACGCTGGGTATGCGTTCAATGTGAAGGAGGATAAAAGGGACAAACAAAACTACAGAAGGACCAACTAGTAGTCAGTCAACATCAACTCAAGCAATGATTAAGGCAAGTCGTGGTCAATTAAGATGACAACATAGTCAATTTCTAATTATCAAAAACGTGGTCACTCTAGCAAGTAAAGTTGTGATTTAAATGGATAAAATTGTGGGTGATTTCTACAACAACACAGTCAACTTCTAATTATAAAAAACGTGGTCATTCCGGAAAGTAAAGTTGTGATTTAAATGGATAAAATCGTGGATGATTTCTACAACAACATAGTCAACTTATGATTATCAAAACATGGTCATTCCGACAAGTAAAGTTGTGATTTAAATGGATAAAATCGTGGGTGATTTCAGCATGAAACACAGTCCATTTTTAATTTCCAAATCGTGGTCTTTCACAACAGGAAATTTGATGAATTGAAAAGCAAAAACGTGGGCATTAACATGAATCAAATGGAAGAAAACTTTTAAAGCAAAACACAGTCTTCATCAAGGGCAAAATCGCCCCAAAGGTAAAACGAAATGCAGACAAGAATAATTCCTCTTTTCCATCACCATAATACAAAATAAAAATGCAGACCATAAATCATTTTATTTTTCGTTGCCAGAATACTCAATGTAAAATGAAGAGATGAATTCATTTTGTTTTTCATTGCCAAAATACCCAATGTAAAATGCAGAGATGAATTCATTTCGTTTCTCATTGCCAGAGTACCCAAAATAAAAATGCAGACCAGAAATCATTTCGTTTTTCATTGCCAGAATACCCAATGTAAAATGCAGAGATGAATTCATTTCGTTTTTCATTGCCAGAATACCCCAATACAGTGCAGACAACAATAAGAGAATGCAAGGATCCAATGGGAAGGGTCATGGAATGATTGTAGGGGTTCTATCAGTCAAGGCATAGAGAAAACCAACCGGGACACAAGATAACCACATGCAGAGGTCGTTGCTAGATGGCGGAATCAACAATCAGCCAGGGACAAACATCAAGGGTAGACGACTAACAGGTTCGTCCTTCGCTTATCATCCTCACACAGAAAAGCAGGGTGTTGAGATCCATAGGTCTTTTAACGCTAAGGCGATGACTGTAGATCAGGCTCCTAGCCGACTGCTCAGGCGAGGACTGGTGAGCTAGGGACGAAGGCTAAAAAACCATGAAGGTCATAATCAACACAACAAGGTGGTCAAGACGTACAGGGAAATGAAGCAATGGGAGTCGATCTATCATTGAGCTAGGCTAAGAAAATTTCAGAAAACCATCTAGACAATCATTTCACTCACGCAAGTAAAAATGCAGATTCAAGCATAAGTTCCAAAACAATTTACCATACAAAACAAAGAAAGCGTACCATTGCCTGTTCAGAGTGGACGTCCCGCGTGCTCCTTGCAACTCCCGTGTGCTGACCGACGAGACTACACCGGTACCTCCCAGCCAATGCTAGGGGTACTCTTCTTCCCCCTTAGCCCCCTGAGCCGCAAAGGGGCTACACACTCACTATTCAGAGATTTCGACTAGATCCCAGCTCGCCTCACAAGACCAAGCTACCACTCCTCACCGAACTGGGTATCCCAACTCCCACAAGTTAAGTCAGTTAAGTAGATATTTCTGTAGCGTAACGTTACGCAAACAAAAGACATCCAACCTCCATCTCCTCCCTTCATTATATAGAGTTTTGTGGTTCCTTACTTTCCAAAAATCTTGTTTAATTAAGTTTTTAAAATTTAATTCCTAAAAATTCCTCCCCGTACAAGTGTCACCCATCCCCTTCATTCCTCCATAAATTAATTTCTTTAATTAATTAATTATCTTTATTTCCCTCACCCACCTAGAGTTACTCCTAGAATCACTCCTAGGTGTCCCCAAATTCTCTTACAGGTTTTAATGGCTTTCCCCACCATTAAATTGCTAGTTCAATTTAAATTAGAAAGCTCTTAAATGGTAGATACTTTACTAAGTTTGACTTTCCGCTTTTTCCCTTATGTTCCCTTTTTCCCTTTTTATGTTTACCTATTTTCTTAGTTTCCTAATATTTTAGATTTTCCCTCTTTCCCCTTTTTAATTAGAACTAAAAAAGGCAGGTTTGGAAATTAACTCTTTTTCCCTTTTCTCATTTAATTAGTATATTTTAAATTATCAAAAAGATAAAACAATTAATTCCTTTTATTTTTATTTTTTTTATTCCAATAG
>ML779694.1:796134-819158 GCA_009831015.1 Picea engelmannii | reverse complement strand
CGTTTAATAAAAAGGATAAAATTTTACCACTAGCATGATTTAGACCTAGACCTTAATTTTCGTGATGGGCGACATTTTATTAGGGAATTTTTTTTTTTAAATTCCTATCACATTGTTCATCCTAAGGCCGTCTAGGTTCATTCATTTATCAAAACAATGCGACGTGCCCTTCAGGACACACTAGGTGCTCCAAGGGTGCCACTCACCTCATTTGTTCTCTTGCGCGACGTGCCCTTAAGGACGCACTACGTGCTCCAAGGGTGCCACTCGCCTCTTTCCATTTTTCTTGTGCGACGTGCCGTTCAGGATGCACCACGTGCTCCAAGGGTGTCACTCGCCTCTTGACTAACTTGGTAGACATAAAAAACCCATGGAGTCAATACTCCGCCAGATGAACTTGTGGGAGACTAAGGGCCTCTAAGGAATAAGACCCCCACCTTATTGCGCACCCCTTAGAATCATCGTGAGCGACTATCGTAGTCTGCCCTCACAACATCGTGGGTCCTCTCGAACTAGGTAAACGTTAACCTACAGTTCGAGCCACGACAGAAGTGCTAGTAGGCTGTGGCAGGGTTTTTGTCCACACCTCTCCCTCAACATCTCTGGTAGTCTTGGGTGACCCCTTTACTCCACATGTGAGTCTGGTCGACAAGTTATCGTCAGCTTGCATCATCAAAAAATCATGTTAGAACATATCCATATCATATCATCTAATCAGATGCACTAATATCACAATAAAACAATCAAATCCCAATGGTACACTAACTGACTCGATCTGGAATCGAAGGGGTTCTATTGATGCCTCTGCATTCTCGAGGTCCAAAATCCTACACACTTAGTAAAACTGAGTCAATAGCACCTGTCTATGTCGAGGCAGTAAAACAACATGTCATCATCCCATAATGCCTCATAATCAAAATCAAAAGTTTTAATAGCATAATAATTTGGAACACTTGCGAGCAAGTGTCCTCAAAGAATAAGTTCGCTCAATGTGCCAGAGTGGGATATTACAGGATTGGTCAATGGATGGAACACCGGATCAGTCAAAATACTAAACTCCTGGGGATTTGATTCAAGCCTTGGAATAAATATTTTCTAGGAATATTTGGGTAGATGCTTCACAGTATTGAATGTTTATGGTCCTTCTCTAGAGCATATCCCCTTCTGGGATAACCTACTCAACAAGTCCTTTATGAAAAATGATGATCTCATTCTAGGGGGTGATCTCAACTTCTCCATAGGGATGGCTGAATCCTAGGGACATAGAGCATGTCCAAAATCCATATTGGATTTATTTAGTCACATAATGGGCAAGAGGGGATTGATATATATAGCACCCAAAAAACTTTGTCCATCCTGGCGAAATGGGAGGGTTCGGGTGGACTATATTTCCAAAAGAATAAATTGTTTATACAGAACATAGCCGATTTTAGACTCATTTTCTCATTATTTCATGAGAAATTCAGTAATGACCTCTTTTTTGGGGATTGAGTAGCATAATTAAAGGGTGTCCTCAAAACTTGGTATTTGTAAGTACTTTCATTGTAATTTTGACATTTGAGCATTAAAGAGTGGTCTCACTGATTGAGAAGGGATCTAGAAACATAGCCCAAGATGGGTGAACTCCATTAACAAAATGTTCATGTGCCATTTGAATTATTGTTGATCTTACTTCATTTCAACATTTATTTCCGCTAGTTATTCATCAATGTTATTGAAGTTTATGGATAAATAAGACATTCACATGTTATTTGCAAATAGTAAAAGATGATCCTCATTTATTGAATCTAGTTGAATGTTAATGTTTACTTACAAACTAATATGCCATCTAAGGATTTTTGGATCAATCCAGAGATGCTATGGATATGGCAACAAGTAGACAGTTATCCATTGTTGGGGTCCTTAGAGAAGCGCAAGCCCCGTAAGGGGATTCAAAAGGAAACTTATCTCTTTCAACTACAGGGGTGTGGCGAGCCATTCAAAGAAAATTTCCCTCCATAGGCTAGTGGAGTCGACCTAGCCAGATCTTATCCTCCTTCACGAAACCTTGGGGAAAGAAACTATGGTCATCCATTTTTTGGAAGTTTTTCTTAAATAATGGAAGTTCCTTGGCGTTGATGCAAAAGGCCATTTGAGGGGATTGGCCAATGGATGGAACACTAGATTAGTCAAGATACTAAATGATGTAGGAGCATCGTACAAAGCCAAAAGCACGTGTCTAGCCAAAGGAGAAGCTGGATGTGCAGATGAAAAAATAACACGTTTTAATGAACAACGTTTTGAATTTTGAACTTAAAAGCATCAATGTAATAGTTAGGAAGAAGGCGTACTTTGCATTTATACCTAGGAGATATGAGAAGATTTGGGGGGATTACTCCCATCTTTCAAATTGTAATAGGCATTTAAGTCTGTTAATGAAAGTAGGTAGATTGGAATTAAGAGATTAGACAGTTTAGAGTGTAGGAGGGAAAATGTATATAGACACCCTCACCTTTGTATTATTGTATGATTAGATCATTAGCACAGAGCAGAAGAAGAGAGATGTAGAGAAGAACCCATGTACAAGAGCTTGAATTAATATATGAAGCTTTGACTCAGATTTCATGGTGTTATGATGCTTACTGTTTACATATGATGAATGATATGCTTACAGTTGTTTTATTCTCTCTGTTATCCATTTGTTATGATGCTATGTTGTGTTGAATGTATGATTTCATGTTGAATGTATGAAGTATGAGAGAGAAAGAGAATGAGTTTCAATTGTTTCTCTTCCTGAGAGAAGTTCCTGCAAGGAGTTTAGTGAAATGTCCACAAGGTGTGATTTGACAAGGGTTCCGAGTCTATCTCAGAAAGCTCAGGAGGGATACCATTGTTCTCATTCCAGCAGAAGTGCAGGTGAAGAAAAAAAGCTGTGCAAGGTGTGCGCAAGCTAGTTGAAGCCTTAGAATTTATCAACTAAGGTTGAAGAGTGAAAGATTGTTGTTGTTGAGAGTGCACAGAATCGAAGAATCAAATACACATAAGTATTTGAAATATTTCCTCAAAGAGTGCGTCCAGGAGTCCATTCGAGACTTGAGGTTGCAATAGAAAGCTTAGGAGGGTCAGCGCCTTTAAAGTATTCAAAGGAAGACAGGGAGCTGAATCATCACATAGAAGTTAAGTCATAGAGAAAGAACGTCGAGTCAATTTGGGTGAGAGATTCAGAGGAAGAAATCGAACGGTCAGAATTCTCAGTGGAGAATTCACGAAGTTGCGGGGACCGTAGGATCCAGTAAAGCTGTAGGGTGGTTAGGAGTTGGATGAACCCACCACTCTAGTGTCAAGAATTAATGAAGACCGTCGATCGTGGTCAGTTTGGGTCGTTGGATCATTCTTTCGAACTCAGGGTTTGTGAGTTCGGAGGGCAGAACAAATCCTTTGGTTGCGCGAATTCTTGAGTAGCAAGAAGTAGGAATAACCATTGGATCAGAACCTCTTCACTATATCGCGTATCAGGGTTTCGGAGGTTGGAAGGAATCAGTTTTGACTACAGAAGGATGAGGTCTCAAGCGAACACGTGGCGCATCCATCAAGTGGGGATCGCGTGGTTGACAAGTGGACACTCGTCACCTGAGAGGGGGTCAACACCCTATTGACTTCTCATGCTTCGGGTTCTTGTAAGAAAGGAGCACAAAGTCTCAACAAACCAACTTGCGAAGTTGCGAGCCGCGAGAAGTACTGAAGGAGTCAAATCTTCTCTGACTGTCACATCTCAGAGTCTCGTAAAAGAAGGGCCTGGAGGTTCAACCCTTCAACTTGCGAACTCGCGAGTTGTGAGTGAGGTTAGTACTTATCTCTAGCCAGCGGTTATGCTTGGAGGGCACTAACAAGGAGGAGCCATATCCCATTGCATGTTGGGTATCGATGTTTGGTGAGGAAAAGTTGAGGGTATTCGACCTGCGAACACACGAGTTGCGAAAGGTGTTTGCGCAAGGACCAGGTCATGGTCGTATGGAAGTGTAAGGCTCGCACCCGGAGTTAAGGTGGACAGGGCGGGTTTTTCAGGAAGGACCTGTGGATACACTCTTGTGTGTGTGAGAATTTACCGTAGGGAAATTGAAGAGTCAATTCGACTCAGAGGAGAATTAGAATGATCCTGTGCAGATCTCAGCGCGAGGGTTGGGGGTCGGCACCACTAAACTTCAGGGGATTTGATTCAAGCCTTGGAATAAATATTTTCCAGGAAGATCTGGGTAGATGATTCACAATATTGAATGTTTATGGCCCTTATCTAGAGCATATCCCCTTCTGGGATAACCTACTCAAGAAGTCCTTTATGAAAAATGATGATCTCATTCTAGGGGGAAATCTCAACTTCTCCCTAGGGATGTTTGAATCCTAGGGACATAGAGCGTGTCAAGACTCCCTCTTGGATTTTGTCAGTCACATAATGGGTGAGAAGGGAGTGATAGATATAGAACCCACAAAGATTTTTCCATCTTGGAAAAATAAGAGGGTTGGGGTGGACTATATTGCCAAAATAATAGATTGTTTCCTAATTTCATAAAAGCTATTGGGGAGTCCTTTTCTTTTTAGACAATGGATCAGACCATCACCCAATATTTATGGAGGTTGCTGTAAGATCTTATAAACCATTCAACCCATTCATATTTAATTCGACTTGGCCAAAGGAGGAGGATTTTATCTCCCTATTCAAGGATAAATGGATCCTCATTGATCAAAATGAATTGGTTGTAGTCCAGTTTGCCAAAAAATTATAAAAACTAAAAAAGGCCATAGTAGAGTGGGCTCATGGAAAAAATGAAGAAGGACGAACAAGAACTGATCAACGTAGAAGAAACGTTACAATCTATCTATGATTCATAGGGAGGGGGCTATGCTTCCGTCAAAACAAAATATGCATTGCTAGCCCTAGAAAAGATGAGAAGACAACTTTTGGAAGCAAACGGAAAATCCCAGAGATTAAAAAGTTGAGCCTTGTGGTTACAAAGTAGGGATGAGAATACAAACTTTTTTCATGCCTACACAAAAGGGAGGAAAATGGTGAATACTATATGTAGCCGAAATGATCCCTCCAGTAGGCCCATCACCTCCTTTGAAGGTTTGGCTCAGCTGGAGACAAGCCATTTCCATAACCTATTCAAAGTAGATGGAAGAGTTTCAATTGATACCATTGTGAGGTTGTCACCTTTTTTCCCAAGTTTTGTTGATGAGGAATATAAGAGGGCCCTCATGGATGAGGTCACTCAAGACGAACTCAAAGAAGTCCTCCACAACTTCAAAAAAGATAAAAGCCCAGGTCTGGATGGTTGGACATTGATTTCTTTATAGGGCTATATGATATTATCAGAAATGACATCCTCAAAGTGGTGGAGGAATCACATATAAATGACCATATTCATGCACCATTAAATTCCATCTTTATATCCCTCATCCCCGAGAAGGATAACCACCATTCTCTTGAGGATTTTATGCCTATTTCGCTATGTAATAACATCTACAAGGTTGTATAAAAAGATTATCAGAAGAAGGATAAAGGATATTATCTTGAAATCCATGTCTCTCTATTGATATTCCATGTTCATTCAACATGGTTATCTTTAGTTGTGCCATTACTTGATTTATTGTTCCTATGTTTGTTGCACACCAATTTGGTGTATTTTTTGCAAACTTAGTGGTATGTCCCTACCTATGAATGGATACGCTACTGCATTGAAGTTGCTTCAATGGATTGTATTGATAACGATACACCATCCCCACCCTATAGTCTTGTGCTCTATGCCGATGGTGTTGGGATAACATTTTGTGCATGTATTTGTTACATCTTTTGGTGGATCTATACGTGGTTTGGTTGAAGGGACATTTGTGGGTTAATTGCACCTCTATGTTGTGGCTTGTACCCTTGTGTATATGCATTGTGTGAGACAAGTGTATATTTCCTTTTGGATCTTCCTTGATATCATATGTGTTTCCATCTTCTGCATAAATGGATTCCTCAACATGCCCTTGTTAATGTGCTCCTCTATTCTCCTCATTTTCTATTTTCTATCTTGAATGCATCCTTATGCGGATCAAGTTGCTGCATCTCCAAGATCTACACATTTTTCATATTTTGCATCCTATTTCCCACATCTATATCCAATTTTCATTTGAGTTGGATTCCCTCGAGGGTGAATAGAGGACTAATCAACCCTTAAGGAGGGAATTGGGTATGTGGGTGTTGAGAGGTTAATTGCCTTAGGGGTTTAATTTTGTTGAGATTAACCTTGAATTGGTAGATTGGGATTGATTTTGATGATAGTGATATAAATGTGGTTTGTAGGATGGTGTTATAATAGGGGTAGTATGTCACACCATATTCTTGATGATCGTTTGGCTCAAGTCAATGATTTCTAAGCATCTTGATAACTGGTGATAGTAGGAGTTTGGGTTGGCTTTGTTATTTATTGGGTTCCCTTTGTTTATGATATAATAGTCTCAACTTACATGTGGAAATGATGTTTTGGGTGTCTAACTTAATGAGTGCAAGGTGATCAAGATCATTTGATAGAGTAGGGAGAGGATCAATGCTTGGTTTAGCATGATTTTGTAGTACCATGTTTCTAGCACGTCCTAGATTAGTTGTAGACACAACTTGCTCATAATTGTGATCAGTGTCAATGTTAATGTGGGATGGATGATTGTTCTTGGTGGATTCATATGGTGATCGAGTAATTTAAGCAGTATTCAATGTACATATGGATACTTTTCAAGATAGAGGATAGTGAATGGATTTAATTTCAAAGGATCATATGCATGGTAGGGTACATGTATGTCAAAGGTTCTAGTATGAGAGAAATCACCCATGAGTGAGCACATCTACAACTATACATTCTAGAATTACTTGTAGTATTTCTTTCAGATGAGGATGGATGTGGTGGTGTGTTGATATTTTTTTTTTAATTTTTTTCCAATAGTTAAAGTATTATATTCTTTTATTATTATTTAATATGAAAATGGATAAAAACTGAAAGATAGATAGCCACAAAACAATAAGATATATCCTCAGGGAAACCCTCAAGCGGGATAAAACCCTGCAAAATTTCCTCAATATAGATTCCTCCAACATGTACAATGTCATACAATTCTCTTTCATGAAATGAAGACCAAAGAGGCCCAGACACGAACCAAGAATAGCCTCCTAGATAAGTGCACACTACTCTCTTGTACTTATGTTCAATGAGTGATCTCAAAACGACTCGGTATAACCTCTATTTATACTCTAAAATACCTAAAATGCATGACTTATCAATAAACCCTTTCACAATTACACTTAAGAATGACTTCCGAAATTACATAAAATCTCAATATGGTGTTTCCCTTACCTACATTTTATTGAGATCATCATCATAGAGAAAATCAAGTTATATATGCTCAATCACAACCCACAATGGTACAAAGGTAGTCCAATGAGATGGGTTGATGACCATAGAGCGATCCTTTTTTGTGGGGTATATATTTGATAAGGATTGAAATTAGTTGATATCCTTTCTTCTAAATGTTACATATCAAGGGGTGTTTACATGAGGGTGGGCCAACAATTGAAGTGGGGGAATTGTTAGGGTCGAATCTACATAGTGGTATGGTCATTGTACTCTACATTGTTGTATTGGGTGAGTGCACATTGGTTGTCAATGATGCAATGTATGGTGTTCAATGCACAATTCATGGTTACCAACAATTCCTCTTTGATCTTTAGTTGGGGTTGGTGATATATGATTCCTTTTTTGTGTGTGGAAGGCGACACATTTCATTTATGGTGTCATGGTACAATAGTCACCTCATTACCTTGAAGAAATCAAGATGGGATTGTTGTGTTGTTTTAGTATATTAGGGATTATTTGCATGACATGATGTATATTTTACATGCATGAGGTACATAAGAAGGGACATTCGTTAGGGAATATTCCTTTTGTCCCTTTTTAATGGGACATGGTAAGTTGGCACATGGAGGATGTTCCCTTTATTAATACATCGGTAATTTGACCTTTCTAGATCAATACTAATTATATATTCTTTTAGTTCATAGTATTATGTGATTCTTACCTAGTTGTTCATTTATTTGTAACTTTTTGGAAAGAGCAATGCATGGGTAGCATGTATTCTTTTAGAGGGATTTTCTCTCCTAGGCACGTTAATTTTTTGATGGAGGTTTGAATTAATTGTATTAAAATCTATTAATCTATCAATTAATAAAATATCGATTAAAATTATATATAATAATGATATATTAGCATATATCACATATTAATCAATACATAAAATAATAATTTATAATATTGATTATTATTATAAATTAATTTGATCAAATTGTGTATGATATTAATCAAATTGTTATTTAATTTACAAACTTAAAAGAAAAAATAAATATACTTTAATATTATCATTATACAACTAAATTCATGGGACAAGACCAAAGAGGCCCATACATGAACCAATAATAGCCTCCTATATAAGTGCACACTACTCTCTTGTACTTATGTTCGATGAGTGATCTCAAAATGACTTGATATAACCTCTATTTATGCTCCAAAATACCTAAAAGACATGACTTATCAATAAACCCTTTCACAATTACACTTAAGAATAACTTCCGAAATAACATAAAATATCCATATAGTGTTCCCCTTACCTACATTTTATTGAGAACATCATCATAGACAAAATCAACTTCTATATGCTCAATCACAACCCACAATGGTACTAAGGTAGTCTAGTGAGATGGGTTGATGACCATAGAGCGATCCTTTTTTGTGGGGTATAGATTTGATAAGTATTGAAATTAGTTGATAGCCTTTCTTCTAAATGCTACATATCAAGGGGTGTTTACATGAGGGTGGGTCAACAATTTAAGTGGTGAATTGTTAGGGTTGAATCAACATAGCAGTATTGTCATTATACTCTACATTGTTGTATTTGGTGAGTACACATAGGTTATCAATGATGCAATGTATGGTGTTCAATGCATAATTAATGGTTACCAACAATTCCTCTTTGATCTTTAGTTGGGGTTGGTGATACGGGATTCCTTGTTTTGTGTGGAAGGTGACACATTTCATTTATGGTGTCATGGTACGATAGTCACCTCATTACCTTGAACAAATCAAGATGGGATTGTTGTGTTGTTTTAGTATATTAGGGATTATTTGCATGACATGATGTATATTTTACATGCATTAGGTACATAAGAAAGGACATTAGTTAGGGAATATTCCTTTTGTTCCTTTTTAATGGGACATGGTGAGTTGGCACATGGAGGATGTTCCCTTTATTAATACACAGGTAATTTGACCTTTCTAGATGAATACTAGATTAAATATTCCTTTAGTTCATGGTATTATGGGACATGGTGAGTTGGCACATGGAGGATGTTCCCTTTATTAATACACAGGTAATTTGACCTTTCTAGATGAATACTAGATTAAATATTCCTTTAGTTCATGGTATTATGTGATTCTTATCCAGTTCTTCATTTATTTGTTACTTTTTGGAGAGAGCAAAGTATGGGTAGCATTTATTCCTTTAAAGGGCTTTTGTCTCCTAGGCATGCTAATTTTTTGATAGAGATTCATATTAATTGTGTTAAAATCTATTAACTGATCAATTAATAAAATATCGATTAAAATTGTATATAATAATGATCTATTAACATATATCACATATTAATCAATACATAAAATAATAATTTATAATATTGATTTTTATTATAAATTAATTTGATGATATTAATCAAACTGTTATTTAATTTATAAACTTAAAAGAAAAATGACTATACTTTAATATTATCATTATACAACTAAATGATTAATACATAAAATAATAATTTATAATATTGATTTTTATTATAAATTAATTTGATGATATTAATCGAACTGTTATTTAATTTATAAACTTAAAAGAAAAATGACTGTACTTTAATATTATCATTATACAACTAAATTCATGGGACAAGACAACCATTTTCATTCATGTGAATAGTTTTACATCTATTTCCAAGATCAAGTAATATCTCATTTATCAAATACTCATCAAATATTCTAATGAAGTTATTTATTTATTTGTGTTTTGCATGGTTATTTGCTTAAACGATTGTGTCATTGTTTCCATTATAAATAGTTAGTTAAATTTGTTATTCAAACTTGTTTTTCCTAATTAATAGATTGTAAGGAAATATTATGATTACAAAAATAATATTTTTTTGGTAATTTTCTAAAACAAATGCTTAAAAATATTATAGTGTATATTCTTAAAAATATTATATATTATAGTGTATATTCACAATTTTCAAAGTCATTTTGCTTAAAAAAATTAACATGCTTAAAACCATAATGTGTATAAAATATATTTTTATTATTTTTAAATTGTATAAATTTGTATTTAAATTTTAAAATAATTTTAATAGTTTTGGACTAGTATATCGTTAAAGACAATTGGGTTGATTTCAGTAATAATGAAAAATGATAATCAGATCAAATATGTGATTTAAAATCCAAAAATGAAATTGTGAAGCAAAATAATGGTTTTTATTTATAATGTATTTTTTATTTTATTTTTTTTAAATTATAAGGTTTTTATTTATAATGTATTTTTATTTTTATTTTTTAAATTATAGAGTTTTTTAAACGTTTCAAAAACATTATAAGAAGATTTATTATTAATATGATTAATAGTAGAAACCTACATATTTAAATTTTTAAAATTATTTTCAATATTCATAAAGATATATCCATATATTATATACTATTTTTTCATCCACTAACAAATTTTTGTTTTCGTACAGTAAAAATGCTTCCTTCTACTCTCTCAAAAATATCTATTTAAATTATAAGAGTCATTAGGATGACAACTCCAGCATTGGAACAACGCTTTGGTTTTAATCTTAAAAAAATTACATGTAACATACATAATGCCAAAGAACGATAGATCTGGTCTTATAATGCCCAAAGAGTAGTGTTAAATATCTTGGTTTATCTCATATGAGGTGGCAGTTGAAGTGCGATATAAGTAGGAGGAGCTGCACCACTGAAGCTTTGCAAGAAGTGCAATGTGATCAGACGACCAAACATACGAAGGAAGTGAAGAGTTCAGCCCAGCTACTATCTCACTAATAAGAAAAAACAATGACTCTACCTTCAAATTAGTTCGGTATAAAATATATAGTGTAAGGTTCCCTTGAAGTCACATGAAAACGTTGTGGGTTTAGGCTTCTCCACCACAACCCATTAGTAGAGGGTGGGAATTATAAGAAGAATAAGCACTGACCAATGGAAGGTTATGTTGAAACATGGTTGTAGGTTGCAACACCCCACATGGATCCACCTTCAAATCCTTGTGAGTAGGATCGATGCTACCATTTGCTAGAAGAGAGTGGACAACACTACCTGGCACAGAGTTGAAGTCTCCGCGTAGTACCAGGGGAATACAATCATTGACCTTCATTTCCTGCTTACGAACTAATTCCTTCAGATTCCTCAGTAGGTAATTGACCTGCCATAGTTTGACGTCACTGTTAGCAGGTTGAGAATTAATATGTGTATTCGCTATGCAAACGCAACGATCTGGACTGTTTTTCTTGCCGTAAGATTTGAAATTCAGCATCATAACCTAGGCTATGTTGTTCTTACGAAATCATCATTTTGTGAACTCGTTCCACTTCTCAAGCTCTGAAGACATTTTGGTAGGCACATGTTTTACTAAATCACCAAATTCAATGATAGTTTGCTCCACGCATTTGAGTCGATCTTGCCTAATAAACGTAGCACAACCATCTACTATGGCTGTGTATTTGTTATTTTTTTTCTTGTAAAACCCTTCATAACCATATTTCCTAAACATGGGCAAGAAAAACTCCATGTAATGGTTGGATTGCACCTCTTGTAGACAAATAATATCAACCTGATATCCCATTATTTCTTGTACCAAGTTCTGACTGCGATATCCCCACTCAAGTGATTGCAAAGGACAAAGACGGTGTCGATCTTCGGTAGCATAGATGTCTGCTAATATATTGTAAGAGATAACTATGAATACAAGGCTTTCTGGGAACCCTGATCACCCGAGGTCTTGAAGTTTATCATTCGTCGTGGTAGCCTGATGCATGGCAGATATGCCCACCGATTAAGCTGAATAGGAGGGACAATGAAAGGTTGTGTGCCTGTAGTTACGGGTAAACCTATACATACCATGCAAAGTTGGTTCCTCCCATCACAGTTTGAGATAGTGACATGATGGCAGAGTCTGCAAACCTGCAAATCTGATTTTACTTCACGTAGTGCCAACATTTTGTGTTAATCTGTAAAATTACAAATTGCAATATATTATGAGTGCTCACGATTGGTGTCTTCTTGTTGATGCATTTAAAAGAGTAGCATGTTTTATAATCATCCTGACTGGTATTTTAAGTTAAAAATAACAAAAGCATCAAAATCAAATGCCACTTTTATCATGATTCATCCATTAAAATACTGAAAAAAGCATCGATCCTCCATATTTGGCGAACCAAACAGATATAATTAGAAAGCAAAGGCTCGCCTTCTTAAAAGTATACAAAAGCAAAAAATTAAAAAACACTGAAATTTAAAAATGGAAAATCATATCGGCCTATTGTTAACAAAGGCAGAGGAAAAGCACAAGGGCCGGTCATCTATATTTGGTTAACAAAAGCAGAGTATATTTGGTTAACAAAAACATAGGAGGTTCCTAAAATTAGCAAACAAAAGCCCTAAGTTACCATTAAAAATCTTGTAACCCAAGAAAACACGTTACAATTTCTTGGTACCTGGCAATCCAAGAAAACATCATGGAGTGTTCCACTGATAAGGTTAGTCACTACAGATTTGAAATTTACAATTCTTTTATGGCGAACTCCACTCATGAGAAGATAATTTAGAAATTATTTTAAATATATTTCATAACAATTGCTAATACAAAGATAATGATAAATAATGTTTTGTTTAAATATAAAATTAATAAATAGATTTTTAATTTAAATATAAAATTAATAAATAGATTTTTAATTTAAATATAAAATTAAAAAAATTAATATTTATTTTATTAAAAATATTTAAATTAAAAATTATTAATGCCATAAAATTTATAAATAGTTTACAAATCTAAAACATAATCTAAATGAAAGAATTCCAAATTGATTGATAAATGGTTTCATATTATTTAAAAGCTTAATGTTCAATTGTATATTGAATTGAATTATTATAAAATATATTAAAGATTGATTTTTTTTTATAATAATTTTTAAAGTATTTTATTAATTTGTTTATATATAGTTTAATGGCTAAGAATATGTGATTCCTCTTCAGAGGTCATGAGTTCAAATCTAGAGCGGGTAGGGTAGGATATGTATACCTTTGTAGACTTTATTATTATTATATCAATTTTAATGAAGAAATGAAACCAATTTTAAAAATCATATATATATATATATATATATTACACATACAAAGATAATGATTTTATACAGATTAGGAAACAACCAGTTTGAATAGTATTGCCAGAATCCTCCCATGAACCTGCTATCCCTATAACTAACAATAGTTTTTGGCAACCAATGTAATCAGAATACCTCTATGAAGAATAACTTCGCTACCTGTGTTATTGAATACCGAGAGGGTATGGCGAAGAAGTGTGCAAACTTTGTGAGCATTTCAACCACCACATAGTTACAGTCCTTTCCCGGCACCTGAGTTAACACACCTCTATGAAGAATAACTTCGCTACCTGTGTTATTGAATACCGAGAGGGTATGGCGAAGAAGTGTGCAAACTTTGTGAGCATTTCAACCACCACATAGTTATAGTCCTTTCCTTGCACCTGAGTTAACCCAGTGATGAAATCCATAGAGATTTTTTCCCATTTTTGATTGGGAGTGGGAAGTGGTTGAAGTAGTCCGGCAGGGTGAATGTGCTATGCATTTTTTTATTGGTAGACACTACATTCTCTTACTAACCTCAACACATCTGTCTTGAGGCCCTTCCATTTAAATATTTCCCAGATCTTCCTTTAGGTTTTCAGGTCTCCATGATGTCCTACCAATGGGGAATTGTGTGTTGCATGCATGATTTTGTCCTTGAGCTGAGATTTTGGTACAAGGTAGATCATTTCTTTGTAATAAATGATGCCATCAATTACTTTGTACCGTTCATCCTATGTCCGATTTTCAAGCATCTCTCAAGAAAACTAGTTCTTGAAATATTCTACCAAGAGAAGAACTTTCCAGTTAGCTGAAATATCCATGAGGGAGAGAGTGGGTGGTATTCTTGAAACAAAATTAACTACCACATTGTTCTTTCCCTTCATATACTTGATCTCAAAATCCCAGGCTTGAATCTTGATGATCCACTTCTGTTGTCGCTCACTCATTTTGTATTTCTCCATGAGGAACCTTAGGATATTGTGATCTGTCTTCACCTTAAACCTGTTCGCTGCTGGGTATTGTCTGAATTTGGCCAATGCATGCATAATGTCCAACATTTTCTTGTCATATATCAAATAATGTCACTCATACTCCTTACATTTTTGGCTCTCAAAAGAAATGGGATGGTTTGTTTTCATTAACATTGCTCCTATCCCAATCCTGGAAGCATCTGGTAAGGCTAGTACATGACAAGATCTCATCACCTATTTCATCATCTCGAATGTTTCATGTGCCTCATCTAAACAAATTAAAGCCCATTTCTTAGTGATATATGTAAGAGGTGTTATCAGCTGTGAGAACCCCTTAACAGATTTCCTGTAATAAGTGAAAAGGCCTAGGACACTCTTCAATTCTGTCACATTCCTTGGGGTAGGCCACTCAATATTTGCCCTGTTCTTTTCTTGGTGTACCTGAAGCCCATTTTCTCCGATCACATGCCCCAAATAAATAATATCAGTCATGCCAAACTCACATTTAGACTCCTTTGCGTAGAGTTGGCATTCCTCCAAAATCCCCAATACTTCATCCAGATGCCTAAGATGTTCCTCCCAAGTCCTGCTATAAATAAGAATGTCATCAAAGAAGACGAACAAAAAATTTAGCAACTACTTATTAAACAACTGGTTCATGCAAGACTTGAATGTAGCAGGAGTGTTGGTTAGCCCAAACGACATAACACGGTACTCATAATGCCCATAATGGCATAAGAAAGCAGTCTTCAGAATGTCATGTTCCCAAACCTTGATCTGGTGATACCCTGTACAAAGATCAATTTTGGAAAAGTATTTTTCTCCCCTCAACTCGTCAATCAACTTATTGATACTCATAATTGGGTACCTATTCTTTATGGTCTTCTTGTTAAGGGATCGATAATCAATTCACCTTCTCAAGGTGTCATCCTTCATTTTGACCAATACTACCGAAGAAGTAAATATACTAGAGCTAAGTCGAATGCGACCCATCTTGAGCAACTCCTTCATAGTTTTCTCAATCTTGTATTTGTAAGTTTTGGGATGCCGGTAGGAGTTGGTTATGACTACTTGGACCCATTCTTCTAATTCTATCACATGCTCAAATCCTCTATCTGGAGGTACACCTGGAGGAATGTCACCAAAAACCCTTTGAAGTTTAAGAAATAATACCTAAATATCGCTTGGATGTTCTCGAGGGTGATCTGGTGGCTCATCGTTAGAAAAGTAGCACTCAACTTCCCATTCTATATCTCCATGCCGCATCATTGCCTCCATACTATGTGATGACATTATCTTAGGTGGATACTGGTGCATTTCCCGTAAGACTACCTTTTTCCCATCTGGGCCAATGAATTCCATTTCCATAATCCTCTGATCAGTAGTGTATTTACCAATGGAGTATAAACACTAAACTCCAAGTACCACATTGGTATCCAGAACATCCACCACAAAGAAATCATCTGTCAATGTATAATTCCCCATGGTTATTTTCAACTTGGGGATCCATCTAGTGCACTTGATATCATAGCCACCGGGGATGATCACTCTAAATCCCTCAAAATCCTTCGTCAGAATCTCTCACCTATCCACCAAAGTCGCATATATAAATTTGTGGGATGATCGGTATTATTACCTTGTGCCCTTGTAGGAATCCTTAGAATCTGAAAGTGTGGTACCTAGGAAGTCCCAACATGGATGCCATAAAAAGACCATTAGCCCCAGCCTATGATGTCTCCTCACCTGATGTCCGGTGTCCATGTTCTTGTTCCTACTGCTCCTCCTCGTCATCACTATCATTGTCTGAATATACCTCAATATAATGAGCCTTGTCAGTCTTGTCTTTCCTGTTACACTTGTGTCCTGGTACCCACAACTCCTGACAACAAAAGCATTGTTTCTTCCTCCTTAGCTCCTTTCTTATTTCTTCATCCAGCTTGGGCTTCCCGTCTCAATCCCTCTGAAATGGTTTGGTTTCCTTCTCTGTTGCTATAGCCCTTTTCACCATTCTGATTTTGTTTAGATGGACCCTCTATGGTTTTAACTGCTAGTTGTCCCAATAGGTCCATCATCATCTTTTGGCCCTTATCCAAATCATTCATCATATGGAAGAGGCATCAAATTCGTGTGTCTCCTTCTTCCCCCATTTTCCCCTTTCCTTTATATGATCCTGAAGGTGCTTCCCCTTCACCCAACACCACTTCTTCTTCCTTTTCTGGTTGAGGTTCTGAATCTATATCCGTACATCCTCATCTTCTGGTCTCATAAATCTAAATCAAACTTCCCTTCAAGCCACATAGCTGCAAAAGACCATGATCTGATACCACATTAATATTCCAACTAATATTTTTTGGTGTCTATATGGTGTTTTGGTCATACTTTTGTTTTTTTCCCCTTCAGTAATAGTTTACTGGGTTATATTTGTTGATTATGTGTATAGTGAATGTTCTTGGATTTAATTCCAAACCAAATGGAAACATGAACACACAAGACTTGAAGGATCAAATAAAAAACATATTTATTATTCCATAGCAGCAATAATACTGAAAATTACACAATAACCCACTACACAAATTAAATAGGAACCTCGTATTTGTAATTTGAGGTTGTCTAAGCGCCCTCTTAGTGGTGTAAGTCTGATATCTTCACTTCTGAAAGGAGTTACAACACCCAACAATGAAGAAAAGTGATCAACAATGAAGGTATGTACTCAACACATATAATATGGGCCCAGAAGTGACCCCCGACACGAAATAATGTCCTCCACTGGAAGGGATAGCACCCAAGAGTAAATATAAGCTCCCAACAATGAAGATATATGCCTAGAAGAAATAACCAGTGAAGAGTAATGTCATTTACATGTAGAAATAACGCCCAAGAGTAAATGAAAGTGCACAACAACTTAATAAATAATTCCTTTGTTCCCTTGGGAGTGAATCGACCCTGTTTGGAAGCTTATTGTCATGAAAAAGAGAGAATTCAACCCCTTTATATATCAACAGACTTGTCCCAACGATATCCAACCCCACATGAAATAATTCCCCTCTGATATGCATTGTCCACACACAAAAAATGGCACCCAGACTGTAGATGAAGCACCTAGCCACTAAAGTAGTATGATTAGACTCATAAACTTAGCCCCTATCTCCAATAATTTCACCCAACAACAATTAATTATCCCCTCTTCAAGTAACTTGACCCATAGATTTATGGGAATCATCTTCTAATAACAAATTGTCCCTCCAATGGAAAACTCAGCCGCCACACAACAATAAACTAGCTACCAGCCAACAAAACTTGACTAGACAACAGAAAAAATCAGTGGCAATGAAGATCACTGAAGAAATACCTCTCAAGACTAGCTAGGGTGTATAGTTGCAACACCAAAACCAGTAAACAAAGAAGGTTTTCCAAAACATTAGTCTCTCTTCTCAAGAGCTCTCCAAAATATTTTTCTCAAATGAGTTGTCGAGTTTGTACTAATTTTTCTTAGTATTTCATGAGAAATTCATTAATGACCTCTATTTTTGGGATGGAGTAGCAGAATTAAAGGGTGTCCTCAAAACTTGGTATTTGTAAGTCCTTTCATTGTAATTTTGACATTTGAGCATTAAAGAGTGGTTTCACTGATTGAAAAGGGACCTGGAGACGAAGCCCAAGATGGGTGAACTCCATTAACAAATTGTTTATGTGCCATTTGAATTATTGTTGATCTCACTTTACTTCATGTCAACATTTTGTTTTCGCTAGCTATTCATCAATGTTATTGAATTTTATGGATAAGTAAGACATTCACATGTTATTTGCAAATAGTAAAATACGATCCTCATTTCATGAATCTAGTTGGATGTTAATGTTTACTTACAAACAAATATGACATCTAAGGATTTTTGGATCAATCAAGAGCTGCTATGGATATGGAAACAAGTATACAATTATCCATTGTTGGGGCCCTTAAAGCAGCGGAAGCCTCGTAAGTGGATTCATAGAAAATTTCCCTCCACAGGCTAGTGGAGTCGACCCAGGGAGATCTTATCCTCCTTTAGGAAACCATGGGGAAAGCAACTATGGTCATCCCTTTTTTGGAAGGTTTTCTTAAATAGTGGAATTTCCTTGGCATTGATGCAAAAGGTCATTTGAGGAGATTGGCTAATGGATGGAACACCAGATCAGTCAAGATACTAAACTCTTGTGGATTTGATTCAAGCCTTGGAATAAATATTTTCCAGGAATATTTGTGTAGATGCTTCATAGTATTCAATGTTTATGGTCCTTCTCTAGATAATTTCCCCTTCTGGGATAACCTAGTCAACAAGTCCTTTATAAAAAATGATGATTTCATTCTAGGGGGCGATCTCAACTTCTCCATAGGGATCGATGAATCCTAGGGACATAGAGCGTGTCCAAAATCCTTCTTGGATTTCTTCTGTCACATAATGGGCGAGAAGGGATTGATAGATATAGCACCCACAAAGATTTGTCCATCCTGGCAAAATGAGAGGGTTGGGGTGGACTACATTTCCAAAAGAATAAATTGTTTATACAGAACATAGTTGAGTTTATACTCATTTTTCTCAGTATTTCGTGAGAAATTCAGCAATGACCTCCTTTTTGGGGATTGAGTAGCATAATTAAAGGGTGTCCTCAAAACTTGGTATTTGTAAGTACTTTCATTATAATATTGACATTTGAGCATTAAAGAGTGGTCTCACTTATTGAAAAGGGACCTGGAGACGTAGCCCAAGATGGGTGAACTCTGTTAACAAATTGTTTATGTGCCATTTGAATTATTGTTGATTTTACTTACTTCATTTCAAAATTTTATTTCTGCTAGTTATTCATCAATGTTATTGAAGTTTATGGATAAGTAAGACATTCACGTGTTATTTGCAAATAGTAAAAGATGATCCTCATTTCTTGAATCTAGTTGGATGTCAATGTTTACTTACAAACTAATATGCCATCTAGGGATTTTTGGATCAATCCAGAGCTGCTACGGATATGGAAACAAGTAGACAATTATCCAATGTTGGGATCCTTAGAGCAGTGCAAGCCCCGAAGGGGCTTCAAAAGGAAACTTCTCTCTTTCAACTACAAGGGTGTGGTGAGCCATTCAAAGAAAATATCCCTCCACAGGATAGTGGAGTCGACCTAGCCAGATCTTATCCTCCTTCAGGAAACCTTGGGGAAAGAAACTATGGTCATTCATTTTTTGGAAGGATTTATTAAACAATGGAAGTTCCTTGGAATTGATGTGAAAGGCCATTTGAGGGGATTGGCCAATGGATGAAACACTAGATTAGTCAAGATATTAAACTCATGGGGATTTGATTCAGGCCTTGGAATAAATATTTTCTAGGAATATCTGGGTAGATGCTTCACAATATTGAATGTTTATGGTCCTTCTCTAGAGCGTATCCCCTTCTGGGATAACCTACTCAACAAGTCCTTTATGAAAAATTGTGATCTCATTCTAGGGGGGCAATCTCAACTTCTCCCTAGGGATGGCTGAATCCTAGGGATATAGAGTGTGTCCACACTCCCTCTTGGATTTATTCAATCACATAATGGGTGAGAAGGGATTGATATATATAGCACCCACAAAGATTTTTCCATCCTGGAAAAATAAGAGGGTTGTGGTGGACTATATTGCCAAAAGAATAGATTGTTTCCTGATTTCAGAAAAGCTATTGGGGACTCCTTTAATTTTTAGACAATGGATCGTACCATCACCCGACCTTTATGGAGGTTGTTGTAAGATCTTATAAACCATCCAACCCATTCAAATTTAATTCATCTTGGCCAAAGGAGGAGGTTTTTATCTCCCCAGTCAAGGAGAA
Organism: Picea engelmannii; assembly: GCA_009831015.1. NCBI lineage: Eukaryota > Viridiplantae > Streptophyta > Pinopsida > Pinales > Pinaceae > Picea > Picea engelmannii. The sequence goes on along the minus strand of ML779694.1, from coordinate 798,879 downwards.
ATGGATCCTCATCGATCAAAATGAATGGGTTGCAGTCCAGTTTGCCAAAAAATTATAAAAACTAAAAAAGGCCATAGTAGAGTGGGCTCATGGAAAAAAGGAATAAGGAAGAACAAGAACTGATCAACGCAGAAGCAACCTTACAATCTATCTACGATTTGTAGGAAGGGGGCTATGCTTCCCTCGAAACAAAAGATGCATTGCTAGCCCTCAAAAAGAAGAGAAGACAACTTTTGGAAGAAAACGAAAAATACTGGAGATTAAAAAGATGAGTCTTGTGGTTACAAAGTAGGGTTGCGAATACGAAATCCATGTTGTTCTATTCATATTCCATGTTCGTTCAACATGGTTGTCGTTAGTTGTGCCATTACTTGATTTATTGTTCCCATGTTTGTTGCACACCAATTTGGTGTATTTTTTTGTAAACCTAGTGGTATGTCCCTGCCTATGCATGGATACACTATTGCATTGAAGTTGCTTCAATGGATTGTATTGATAACAATGCACCATCCCCACCCTATGTTCTCATGCTCTATGTCGATGGTATTGGAATGACATTTATGCATGAATTTGTTACATCTCTTGGTGGATCTATAGGTGGTTTGGTTGAAGGGACATTTGTGGGTTAGTTGCACCTCTATGTTGTGGCATGTACCCTTGTGTATATGCATTTTGTGAGACAAGTGTATATTTCCTTTTGGATCTTCCTTGATATAATATGTGTTTCCATCTTCTGCATAAATGGATTCCTCAACATGCCCTTGTTAATGTTCTCCTCTATTCTCCTCATTTTCTATTTTCTATCTTGAATGCATGCTTATGTGGATCAAGTTGTTGCATCTCCAAGATCTACACATTTTGCATATTTTTCATCCTATTTCCCACATCTATATCAAATTTTCATTGGAGTTGGATTTCTTCGAGGTTGAATAGAGGACTAATCAACCCTTAAGGAGGGAATTGGGTATGTAGGTGTTGAGGGGTTAATTGCCTTAGGGGTTTAATTTTGTTGAGATTAACCTGTCATTGGTAGATTGGGATTGATTTTGATGATAGTGATATAAAATTGGTTTGTAGGATGGTGTTATCACATGGGTAGTATGTCACACCATATTCTTGATGATCCTTAATGATCGTTTGGCTCAAGTCAATGATTTCTAAGAATCTTGATAGTTGGTGACAGTAGGAGTTTGGGTTGGCTTTGTGATTTATTGGGTTCCCTTTATTTCTGATATAATAGTCTCAACTTACATGTGGAAATGATGTTTCAGGTGTCTGACTTACTAAGTGCAAGGTGATCAAGATCATTTGATAGAGTAGGGAGAGGATCAATGCTTGGTTTAGCATGATTTTGTAGCAACATGTTACTAGCACCTCCTATATTAGTTGTAGATGAAACTTGCTCATAGTTGTGATCATTGTCAATGTTAATGTGGGATGGATGATGCTTCTTGGTGGATTCATATGGTGATCGAGTAATTTAAGCTGTATTCAATGTACATATGGATACTTTTCAAGATAGAGAATAGTGAATGGATTTAATTTCAAAGGATCATATGCATGGTAGGGTACGTGTATGTCAAAGGTTTAAATATGAGAGAAATCACCCATGAGTGAATACATCTACAATTATACATTCTAGAATTACTTGTAGTATTTCTTTCAGATGAGGATGGATGTGGTGGTGTGTTGATTTTTTTTTATGTTTTTCCAACAGTTAAAGTATTATATTCTTTTATTATTATTTAATATGAAAAAGGATAACAACTGAAAGATAGATATCCACAAAACAATAATATATATCCTCAGGGAGAAAACCCTGCAAACTTTCCTCAGTATAGATTCTTCTAACATGTACAATGTCATACAATGTTCTTTCATGAAATCAAGACCAAAGAGGCCCATACATGAACCAATAATAGCCTCCTATATAAGTGCACACTACTCTCTTGTGCTTATGTTCGATGAGTGATCTCAAAATGACTTGATATAACCTCTATTTATGCTCCAAAATACCTAAAAGACATGACTTATCAATAAACCCTTTCACAATTACACTTAAGAGTAACTTCCGAAATAACATAAAATATCCATATAGTGTTCCCCTTACCTACATTTTATTGAGAACATCATCATAGACAAAATCAACTTCTATATTCTCAATCACAACCTACAATGGTACTAAGGTAGTCTAGTGAGATGGGTTGATGACCATAGAGCGATCCTTTTTTGTGGGGTATAGATTTGATAAGTATTGAAATTAGTTGATAGCCTTTCTTCTAAATGCTACATATCAAGGGGTGTTTACATGAGGGTGGGTCAACAATTTAAGTGGTGAATTGTTAGGGTTGAATCAACATAGCAGTATTGTCATTATACTCTACATTGTTGTATTTGGTGAGTACACATAGGTTATCAATGATGCAATGTATGGTGTTCAATGCATAATTAATGGTTACCAACAATTCCTCTTTGATCTTTAGTTGGGGTTGGTGATACGGGATTCCTTGTTTTGTGTGGAAGGTGACACATTTCATTTATGGTGTCATGGTACGATAGTCACCTCATTACCTTGAACAAATCAAGATGGGATTGTTGTGTTGTTTTAGTATATTAGGGATTATTTGCATGACATGATGTATATTTTACATGCATTAGGTACATAAGAAAGGACATTAGTTAGGGAATATTCCTTTTGTTCCTTTTTAATGGGACATGGTGAGTTGGCACATGGAGGATGTTCCC
>ML779694.1:745509-772896 GCA_009831015.1 Picea engelmannii | reverse complement strand
CCATTAGCCATCCCAAGTCAGCGCTGGGAGGAGGTTTCCATGGATTTCATCACAGGGTTACCAAATTCTGAAGGAAAGAGTGTCATCATGGTGATTGTTGATAGACTGACCAAGTACACACACTTTTGTGCACTCTCTCATCCGTTCAAAGCTAGTACAGTTGTCACCGCATTCATGGATACAGTTCAAAAGCTACATGGCAACCCAAAGATTATTGTAAGTGACAGAGATCCCATCTTCATTGGACATTTTTGGACATAATTATTTTCTTGTTTGGGTACTCAATTGGCTCATAGATCATCCTATCATCCTCAATCTGATGGAAAAACCGAGATAGTGAACAAATGTTTGGAAGGCTACCTTCATTGCTTTGTCTCTGATAAACAAACACAATGATTCAAATGGTTACCCTGGGAAGAATGGTGGTATAACACTTCCTTTCATACTGCAACAAAAATGACACCATTTATGGCACTTTATGGATACCACCCTCCTTACATATCTTCTTCTCTAAAATAAAAATCTAAGGTTCAAGCCGTGGAAGATTACATTGAGAATCAACAAGAAGTTATACAAATCTTAAAGGACAACCTGACCATGGCACAGAATCGCATGAAACAACAAGCAAATCAAAATCGTAGTGAAAGAAGTTTTGAAGTAGGGGATTGGGTGTTTTTAAGACTACAACCATACAAACAGATGTCCCTCAAGCAAGCCAAGAAGGATAATAAATGATAACCAAAGTACTATGGCCCTTATAAGGTGTTGCAAAAGATTGGTACTATGACATACAAATTGGAGTTGTCTGCATCTTCATGAGTACACCTAGTTTTCCATGTTTCATGCTTAAAGAAGGTTATAGGCGACAAGATCCCAGTTCAAACTATATTGCCAAAACTTTATGAGGAAGGAAAAATCATATTGGAGCCTAAATCCATCACTGACACAAGAATTCGCCAGCTGAGGAATAGATCCGTTTCAGAGTATCTCATTAAATGGAGGAAACTACCGGCTGAAAATTCCACTTGGGAAGATGAGTCTTTTATACAGAAGCATCGAGAGTTACTCAAGCGTTGCGGAAAACACTTTTCTCAAGGGGAAGGGCATGTTAAGCCCTAATATTGGCTCATTACCCCTTAATTGGGTCATATTACATTAGTAATGTTATTTTATTTATGTCGACTTTATTCCATTAGTTGTAATTATACCTCCTAGTCTCCTATATATACCAAGTTGACATTTTCATTTGGAATCATCTTGTACTTGAAAATTTAAGTGGGGTAAAAGGAGGTTTCCCCCTCGAAGAGGCTTATTATCTGAAATGATCTCTTTTTCAAAGTGCTAAGTACTTTTTCTGAGGTTTTCTATGCTATATTGATATTTGGTTCTTACCAAAAGAAGTATGATTAAACTCATAAACTTGGCCCCTATCACCAATAATTTTACCCAACAATAATTAATTCGCCCCTCTTCAAGTAACTCGACCCACAGATTTATGGGAATCAACTTATAGTACCAACTCGGCCCTCCAATGGAAAACTTAGCCGCCACACAATAAGAAACTAGCTACCAACTAAAAAAACTCGACTACACAACAAAAAAAATCAGTGGCAATGAAGATCACTGAAGAAATCTGAGTGATTTCCTCTCAAGACCAGCTAGGGTGTATAGTTGCAACACCGAAACTAGTAAACAAAGAAGGGTTTCCAAAACATTAGTCTCTCTTCTCAAGAGCTCTCCAAAATATTTTTCTCAAATGAGTTGTCGAATTTATACTCATTTTTCTTAGTATTTCATGAGAAATCCAGTAATGACCTCTGCTTTTGGGATGGAGTAGAAAAATTAAAGGGTGTCCTCAAAAATTGGTATTTGTATGTCCTTTCATTGTAATTTTGACATTTAAGCATTGAAGAGTAGCCCAACTAATTGAAAAGGGACCTAGAGATGAAGCCCAAGATGGGTGAATTCCGTTAACAAATTGTTTATGTGCCATTTGAATTATTGTTGATCTCACTTTACTTCATTTCAACATTTTTTTTTCGTGAGATATTCATCAGTGTTATTGAATTTTATGGATAAGTAATACATTCACATGTTATTTTCAAATAGTAAAAGACGATCCTCATTTCCTAAATCTAGTTGGATGTTAATGTTTACTTACAAACACATATGATATCTAAGGATTTTTAGATCAATCTAGAGCTGCTATGGATATGGAAACAAGTACACAATTATCCATTGTTGGGGCCCTTAAAGCAGCAGAAGCCCCGTAAGGGGATTCAAAGAAAATTTCCCTCCACAGGCTGGTGGATTCGACCCAACAAGATCTTATCCTCCTTCAGTAACCTTGGGGAAAGAAACTATGGTCATCCCTTTTTTGGAAGGTTTTATTAAACAATGGAAGTTTCTTGGCATTGATGCAAAAGGTCATTTGAGGGGATTGGCCAATGTATGGAACACCGGATAGGTCAAGATACTAAGCTCTTGTGGATTTGATTCAAGCCTTGGAATAAATATTTTCCATGAATATTTGGGTAGATGCTTCATAGTATTGAATGTTTATGGTCCTTCTCTAGAGCGTATCTCCTTCTGGGATAACCTACTCAACAATTCCTTTATGAAAAATGATGATCTCATTCTAGGGGGGCGATCTCAACTTCTCCATAGGGATGGCTGAATCATATGGACATAGAGCATGTCAAAAATCCTTCTTGGATTTCTTCAGTCACATCATGGGCGAGAAGGGATTGATAGATATAGCACCCACAAAGATTTTTCCATCCTGACGAAATGAGAGGGTTGGGGTGGACTATATTTCCAAAAGAATAAATTGTTTATACAGAACATAGTCAAGTTTATACTAAGTTTTCTCAGTATTTCATGAGAAATTCAGTAATGACCTCCTTTTTTGGGATTGAATAACATAATTAAAGGGTGTCCTCAGAACTTGGTATTTGTAAGTACTTTCATTGTAATTTTGACATTTGAGCATTAAAGAGTGGTCTCACTGATTGAAAAGGGACCTGGAGACGTAGCCCAAGATGGGTGAACTTCGTTAACAAATTGTTTATGTGCCATTTGAATTATTATTGATCTTACTTACTTCATTTCAACATGTTTCGGGTGTCTGAATTAATGAGTGCAAGGTGATCAAGATCGCTTGATAGAGTAGGGAGATGATGAATGCTTGGTTTAGCATGATTTTGTAGCATCATGTTGCTAGTACCTCCTAGATTAGTTGTAGATGTAAATTCCCCATAGTTGTGATCATTGTCAATGTTAATGTGGGATGGATGATGCTTCTTGGTGGATTCATATGGTGATCGAGCAATTTTAGCAGTATTCAATGCACATATGGATACTTTTCAAGATAGAGGATAGTGAACGGATTTAATTTCAAAGGATCATATGCATGGTAGGGTACATGTATGTGAAAGGTTCAAGTATGAGAGAAATCACCCATGAGTGAGTACATCTACAATTATTCATTCTAGAATTACTTGTAGTACTTCTTTCAGATGAGGATGAATGTGGTGGTGTGTTGATTTTTTTTTTTATGTTTTTCCAATAATTAAAGTATTATATTCTTTTATTATTATTTAATATGAAAAAGATAACACATGAAAGATAGATATCCACAAAACAATAATATATATCTTCAGGGAAATCCTAAAGGGGGAGAAAACCCTACAAACTTTCCTCAGTATAGATTCCTCCAGCATGTACAATGTCATACAATGCTCTTTCAAGAAATCAAGACCAAAGAGGCCCATACACGAGCCAATAATAGCCTCCTATATAATTGCACACTACTCTCTTGTACTTATGTTCGATGAGTGATCTCAAAATGACTCGATATAACCTCTATTTATACTCCAAAATACCTAAAAGACATGACTTATCAATAAACCCTTTCACAATTACACTTAAGAATAACTTCCGAAATTACATAAAATATCCATATGGTGTTCCCCTTCCCTAGATTTTATTGAGATCATCATCATAGACAAAATCAACTTCTATATGCTCAATCACAACCCACAATGGTACTAAGGTAGTCCAATGAGATGGGTTGATGACCATAGAGCGATCATTTTTTGTGGGGTATAGATTTTCTAAGTATTGAGATTAGTTGATAGCCTTTCTTCTAAATGCTACATATCAAGGGGTGTTTACATGAGGGTGGGTCAACAATTGAAGTGGGGGAATTGTTAGGGTCGAATCTACATAGCAGTATGGTCATTGTACTCTACATTGCTGTATTTGGTGAGTGCACATAGGTTATCAATGATGCAATGTATGGTGTTCAATGCATAATTCATGGTTACCAACAATTCCTCTTTGATCTTTAGTTGGGGTTGGTGATACACAATTCCTTGTTTTGTGTGGAAGGTGACACATTTCATTTATGGTGTCATGGTACGATAGTCACATCATTACCTTGAACAAATCAAGATGGAATTGTTGTGTTGTTTTAGTATATTAGGGATTATTTGCATGTCATGATGTATATTTTACATGCATTAGGTACATAAGAAGGGACATTAGTTAGGGAATATTCCTTTTATCCCTTTTAATTGGGCAAGGTGAGTTGGCACATGGAGGATGTTCCCTTTATTAATACATGAGTAATTTGACCTTTCTAGATGAATAATAGATTATATATGGAGTAAGCTAACTTGGGAGCAATCTTCCCTCCCGAGTTCCGCTTTTCAAGCAAAAACATATGCTTGAATCCGACCAAATTTTCAAGGGTAAGTTGTGTTTTGCATAGATCAATGTTCCATGCATTTCAGAACTTTACCTCAAGGGTTATGCCTCATTTAAACCAACCCATATGCTCAAAATATCGATCAAAGTTATGGATTGGCCGAAAATTTAAAAGCAAACCGTAAAAAAACCTTCCAGAAAAATAACTTAGGAGAAAAGATTACTCCCGAGTTAACCCACTCTGATTATATATTTCTTTAGTTCATAATATTATGTGATTCTTACCCAGTTCTTCATTTATTTGTAACTTTTAATTTATAAACTTAAAAGAAAAAATAAATATACTTTAATATTATCCTTATACATCTATATTAATGGAACATGACAACCATTTTCATTTTTGTGAATAGTCTTACATCTATTTCCAAGATCAAGTTATCACTCATTTATCAAATATTCTAGTGAAACTATTTATTTATTTATTTATTTTTGCTTTGCATAAATATTCTAGTGAAACTATTTATTTATTTATTTTTGTTTTGCATGGTTATCTATACTGTATGACTTTTCATTTTCTAGAAAAAAAACTATTGTGTCATTGTTTCCTTTATTCAAACTTGTTTTTCTTGATTAATAGATTGTAAGGAAATACTATGCTCGTCCAATTATTTTGTACTAAAATAATATGCTTTTGTAATTTTCTAAAACAAATGATTCAAAAATATTATGGTGTATGTTCATAATTTTAAAAGTCATTTTATTATAATAATAATAAATTACATGGTGAAAACCATAAATTCAATAATTAAAAAAATGTTTATAAAATATATTTTTATTATTTTTAAATTGTACAAAGTTGTAGTTAAATTTTAAAATAATTTTAGCAGTTTTTATACAATCAAATCACTTGCACAATATTACATAACATTAATTTTATATATTTTTGGTTAATTGGATTTAGTTTGGGAATATTACATAACATTAATTTTATATATTTTTGGTTCATTGGATTTAGTTTGGGTGATTGGAAGGAAGCGTTGTTATCTTCCCCACACAAGTTCAATTCTTACAAATGATATATTGAACTTTTTTAACAAGTATATAACTAATGCAAATATATATATTCACTTGTTTTTTTATTTGAGATAATAAAAAAATAAAGGCCTTGAGATAATAAAAAAATAAAGGCCTCGGTTCATTTGAGAGTCTCCTCATGTCGGTTCATTTGAGAGTCTCCTCATGTCAACTTGTATAAAGGCTGAGGCATGAGGCCCAGTTCAGTTCAAAATTAAAGAAAACGTTTCATGAGCAATGATTTCAATTGTTGTATTAAAATGGAAAGACGTGAAAGAAGCAGACAAAAACGATATCCAAGCCGACGTCCATCGATTAGAAGTAGAAGCGAGTACGGCGGATCGAATAAGAAAAGGAGTGTTAGAAGTGAGAGCGAGGATTGGAGATTGAAGTATAAAATGAAGTTGATGACATTCATAATTTTAATAACCATGATGCATCATGTACATCCAGATCAAAAGGAGAAGAAGGAGGAACCGCTGCCACCGCCACCAACAGACCGCCTCTTCTTCCTTGACTGACTACGTCAACGAGATTTTCTAGATCGGCCAATCTAGATAAGTCAAAGGGCTCAACCCCAAACTTAATTGTGTTTTTAAGTAATCCTCAAACTCAATGTGTTTTGAAGTAAGAAAGGTAGTAAAAGTTATTGAGGGGACCCCTAAACTGTAACTCAATTTTAGCTTCTAAAAAAACTCAATGGTTGACTTTATTTAGTTCCACTTTTTTCCGAATAAGGGTGAAACTCGAGATAACTGGGATTCTCAGCACCCTGCAGGGGGAAGCTCTCCCCAGCTAGCGCTGTTGTTAGACCCCTTTTATTTAGTTTTATTTTTAAAAAAAACTAAATTCACACTTTTTTTAAACTTATCAATCACTAATTGTTGGGACTAGGGAACTAAAAACATAGATTTTTCTATAAAAAGAAGTACCATATTTGTCATGATATGATTGGACAAGGGATTGGAGGTCTTATATGGTCTTTTTGAATCATATATTTTGTTATGCATTCGTTGAAGGTGGATTAATGCTAGCATTAATTTGAATGTTTGGTTTAGCATTTTATGCTAGGTAAATTTATGGCAATGTTTGATATGGTGGCATATCGAAAGTTTGACTTTCCAATACATTCTTTGGTGTTCGAACTATTGTTACAAAAAATATAATTATTTATTTGGGATACGTGAGAGACCCGTCGCATTGAATTTTTTTCTTAAATGTTTACAATGCATTTCTGACATACTTAAATGTTTACCTAACATGCTTGGTAGAGTTGAATGGTTACTTAACAGGCTTGTTACAAGACATTTTCTTCCATTTTTAAAATTTATATGCTCCAGCGGCATTGTTGATTCACTGGTCCATGCTTGTCTTTTGCATGGCACTGATTTCTTATTTGCATGTTGTCGTTGTTCTTGCTTGCATGTTCGTGTTGTTGCAATTTTCACATTTGGGTTTCTTCAATCACAATTGGAACAACATCGTTCCTGGGAGAGTGGTTGATGTTTGCTTCTTTATTCATTGTATGTTGTTTATTGTTGCTTGATTCGATTTTGCTTCTTGCTTCTTTTTTCGTTGTATGTTGTTTATTGTTGCTTGATTCGACTTTGCAGGGTTTTGGTTCTGCGCCTGTAGTTGGGCCTTTTGGTGCTTGTTAGTTGGGTTGTTATTTGATGCTTGTTCTTCTTTGCCCAGGGTTTGCAATGTTGGGAAGATGCATTTGCGGTTGGATCTCTAATTACATTTTTTTGCACTGCAGTTTGTGTAGAATACTATTAAGATAAAATAACAGACTAAAGAATTGCAGGCGATGTAAATTACATCTGTTACTCATTGAAGTAGATTTTGTCGGTCTCAAAATATATTTCATAGTTGTCGATGCTTTTTCCATGGATTCTATGTTACTATGGTTTCATAGTTATGAGAATGTCTTTTGCTGTGTGGGAGTTATAACTGTTCTCTCCCTTTTATTTTCTTGTTGTAGACGGCGTTTGACTCTAGTTTCTCACATTTCTGTGGTCATTTCGATCGACCATCGTTCGGTTTCATACTTAGTCAGTTTTATGGACGTGGCTTCGCCAATAGGTTCTATCGAACTATGACAGGTCGTGTTTGGTGTATACATTAGCTTTCCTGAATTAGTTTTCTTTAAAAGAAGGCCTCCTGGATAGAAGAGAATGCAATTTATGAAATTATAGGTTTCCTGGACGACATAAGTTAATGCTCGTGGGTTCTGGGGGTGGCGGGTTGAAAATTGGGCTTTTGTTGTTCTGTGCCCTGAAAATAGCACGGAGAGTTCCGCGATCATTCTGACCGACCACAGTTCGATTCCATACTTAGTCAGTTTTATGGGCGTGGCTTCGTGAGTAGGTTGTATCCAACTATGGTGTATACATTAGCATTTTCGAATTAATTTTCTTTATAAGAAGGGCTCCTAGACAGAAGACATTGAAATTTATCAAATTGTAGGTTTCTTGGACAACATATATAAAACATAGGAAATATGTAATTTTATAAAGTAGATATATAAAGCATACTTGGCCAGTTTTTGCCTCATGGGTTCTTGGGGTAGGCGGCTGAAAATTGACAATCGGAGAGTTCCACGATATACAAATTGACAATCAGACTTGCGGACTATTTTAATTTGAATTTTTTCACTGCAATTTGCGTAGAATACTATTAAGATAATGCTAACAGACTATAGAATTGCAGGCGATGTAAATTGCATCTGTTACACGTTGAAGAAGAATTTATCAGTCTCAAAATATATTTCATAGTTGTCGATGCTTTTTCCATTGATTATGTGTTACTATGGTTTCATAGTTATGAGAATGTCTTTTGTTGTGTGGGAAATATACATGTTCTCTTCGTTTAACTTTCTTGTTGTAAACTGTGTTTGACTCTAGTTTCTTGCGTTTTTGTGGTTATTCCGACCGACCGCCATCGGTTGCATACTTAGCCAGTTTTATGGATTTGGCTTCGCCAATAGGTTTTATCAAACAATGACAGGTCAATTTCGGTGTATACATTAGCTTTTTCAAATTAGTTTTCTCTAAAAGAAGGCCGCATGGACAGAAGAGAATGCAATTTATGAAATTATAGGTTTCCTGGATAGCATAAGTTAATGATTGCGGGTTCTTAGGGTGGCAGGCTAAAAATTGGTCTTCTGTTGTTTTGTGCCCTACAAATAGCATGGAGAGTTACACCATCATTTCGACCGATCATAGTTCGGTTCCATACTTAGCCAGTTTTATGGACGCGGCTGCGCGGATAGGTTGTATCGAACTATGGTGTATACATTAGCATTTCCAAATTAGTTTTCTTTATAAGAAGTGCTCCTGGATAGCATAAATTAAACATAGGAAATATGTAATTTTATAAAGTAGATATATAAATCATGGACGAAGCCCTCATCCCATAGTTAGCCAGTTTTTGCATCGCAGGTTCTCGGGGTAGGCAGCTGAAAATTGACAATCGGAGAGTTCCACGATATACAAATTAACAATCGGACTTGCGGACTATTTTAATTTGAAGGGTGTCATGTCCAAAAAAATTAGCATTCTCGAAATAGTTTACTTTACATATGTTTTACATACCCTGGTGGACAAAATACACACACAAAAAAATAGTAAGCATTTTTTGGATCGTGGGTTCTCGGCGTGGAGGACTTTAAGTTCGGTCTCTGTTGTTCTATGTCCTACAAATAGCACAGAGAGTTCCGTGATATACAAATTGACAATCGGACTTGCGATGTATTTGAACTTGAAGGGTTTGCGCAAAAAAACTAGCATTCTTGAATTAATTTTCTTTACGTACGTTTTATATACGGTCCTCAACAAAAACAGAAAAATAGTAGTAACATATGTTACATAGGGCTCCATCCTCGCTACCTTCAGCGTTTCCCAATACACATTAAATATGTTTTCAAAAGTCGGAACCCACTAGACAGGCTCAAAAAGATGGGTTTTAATAACTGGAAAGCTCGAGGACATCTCCCATTAAAATGAATAGACAGATGAATATTATGGGATCTGGTAATTTCTTTTTGCCTACATTTTAAATTTGCGAAAATAATTATTTTTTGTTTTTTTTGCTTGTGCAGTTTTAGTTTTCTTAAAATCTTGTTCACGAATGTGTCACCGACAGAGGCCTTGAGGTCATGTCCCTCTTTAATATTGTGCATTTCGAAATGATGGGCTTTAATAACTGGAAAGATCGAGGACATCTCCCATTAAAATGAATAGACATGTGAATACTATCGGATCTGGTGATTTCTTTTTGCCTGCATTTTGAATTTGTGAAAACACTTTTTATTTTTATTTTTTTCTTGTGCAGTTATAGTTTTCTTAAAAGCTTCAGCATAGTTGACGAACGTGTCACCCACAAAGGCCTTGACGTCATGTCCCTCTTTAATATTGTGCATATCTTAGATGTCAGATTTGAGAATTTGCTCGGATATGATAATTTTAATACATGCTACTAGTCACTATTCAACGTACGTATTCAAAAATATTGGTATTAATAAGTGAAAATATCGAGAACATATGTCATTAAAGCAAATCAACACAAAATCTACGGCAAACCATCCAACATTTGTTTTAAATACTTATTGTCATTTCTCTCTATCATCAAAGAGTTGTGTTTTAGAGTGCCTTCATTCTAATGTTCCTGGTCATGGATATGTAAGACAACTTAGATATGTGATTGGGGGGCACATGAAAGAATATAGACTGGTTTTACGTGACGTGATCTTTGAGTAAAGAAAAAACTCTGTTATACAAGAGAAACTCAAAGAGGACGAAGAAAAAAGAACAAGTATGTTCTGGTTGGTGTTCTCCCCGTCTTCGATGCTTTGGTTGGTTAAAAAGGTTGTCTGGAGATTTGTTGGTTGAACTTCTTTGTTTTCTTGTTGGGAATTGTAATGGATTTTGAGGTCACATGCAAAATAGTTCTTCGTTTAAGTATATACATTCTTCCAACAACACAGATTTGGAAAGTGTATCGAATTGTAGAGATTGCACTAGTATTTGTCTACCTCGGAGGCGGGTAACAGAAACTGTATAGGTGGATAAAACGACATATTGTCATTACAAAAGTTTCTATTTCGTAGTTTGATGACCTGCATGTGGGTCTGGTAGCCGACTTGATAGAAAGCTATGTTCTTTGTCAAAGTTTGTTCGGTTTCCTCTGGATGTAGTTGCAGACTCCACATATTTGGCGTGACATCTGAATATTCCGGACCTTTTTGTCGGCCACCATACCTCCACCGCTATGAGGAAAGATATATTTTGATGCCATTTGCAACATTTGATACACTTTCCAGCCCTGTGTTGGTGCATTCTAGAGTATTTGATGCACTTGCCACACCTCTATTGCCCAAAGAAGTTATGTACCTCAACAGATTTGCATTTTGCATCTGGGTTGGACGTTTCTTTCAATTTACTGTAATAAAGAAAAGAAGTTACACATATAAATCCTGTGCCGTTAAACATGAAGGACAAGCTTTTATTTCTGCTACCCACTACTTCAATCTAAATAAAACCTCCTCTGTTCTTTCTTTACATTTTACATTTAAGAATAATTAATGAGTTACAACAACGTGGCTGAATTGTTGACGCAACGTTTCTGTGAAGTATGTTGGATATATTGCAACTTTTTCTATTTGATAATATCCGTGCATATATACTAATATCAGTACTATTGGAATAAATACAAAAAACTTCCTCTTTGGAAAAAATTAGGCAATTATGTTTGGGTTTGTGGTATTAAAAAACTATGTCCACTGTTTCGTCATATACATCTTGTAGCCTAAGAAATTTCATGGTCTGCAATTTATGCTTTAATTTCTTAAAGTCACACCAAATTTTGATTGCGTTTAATTTAATTTAGATATTGATGTTTATGGAGAGCTGACGTTTGTTGATGCCATTGCAATGAATACAAGATGAATAGATGATAAGGAGTTGATCTCGTTGAGACCACAATGCAAGTTCATGTTTCTTATTGTGCTATGTTCATCTTGCAGTCAAAATTTTCGTGGTTTCAACGAAATTTGCGAGTCGAAGAGCATCTTGCAAATTGGGAGATCATTTGCATTTGAAACATAAACGATCCATTAATAAATATTAGTATGAATACTATTCAGATAAACATGAAAACTTTCTCCATTGATAGATACTAGTATGAAAAATATTAAAATAGATATCAAAACTTTGTCTTGGCCAATACTTTGTCAGTTATCTGGGCAATAGGCCCCGTGTTCACGGCACCCACCACCTATGTCCCATGTTTCATCATATACATGTTGCAGCCAAAGAACTTCAGTGATCTGCACTTAATGCTTTTACTAGTGATCTGCAATTCATGCCTTAACATCTCCATCTATATCCTCGCATGACGGATCCGACCGACCGATGTTCTTTTCCATACTTATCCAATTTTATGTCCGTCGTTGCGGGGTCGATGCTTGTGAACCCAACTACTTATCGTTCCTCTATATACATCTTGCATTCAAAACATCTGTGATCTACAATTCCACCATGGGTTCCTCCTATACATTAATTCCGTTCAAAGTATATGTTCCTTCTTTCCATCCCCAACAACTTTGCGTCCTTCCTGATATACATCAACAATGCTCTTACTAGTGAGAAGTGGACACAATGATATGAAAGATACTTCTGTGATCTGCAATTTATGGCTTAACTGGTGACAACTCAGCAGGGACTCACAAGCATTTGCATTAATAATCAAGCACTATATTTTCTTCTACGAGATACTTAGTTCTTTTTCCCTTCTCTTATTCCCGTGTATTATCTACACTTCCACTGGGAACTCCTCCATCCTTTTTCCCTTATTTTCTTCTCGTGTATTATGGGACTATAAAATATGGACATGATATTTTATAGAGCATGTACAAATTCCGCATTCCATACCTAGCGACATTTTGGATCGCAGGTTCTCGGACGGGCGGGCTCAAAATTGGGTCTCCATTGTTCTGTGGCCTACAAATAGCACCCAGAGTTCCACGATATACAAATTGAAAAGTGAACCTGCGGACTAGCTGAACCAACATTGCACTTCTATTGTTCTTTGTCCTCCAAACAACACTCTCAGTTCCGCAATATAGAAATTGACAGGTGGAAAGAAGGACTGGCGGGGTGGAAATTGCCATTACTTACGGATGTTATTCCCTATGAAGTATCTAACAGTACCTAAAAAAATATTTTGAATACTAAATTAGCTCTTAGTAGTGACAACTGGACACAGAGGTACGAAACAATTGGAATTGCACTCTCTACAATATACAAATTGACTATCGGATTCCGACATCATTCGCTCTTCTGTGTTACAGATTATGCATTCAAATGTTAGGAGCGATACAATTAGAAGGTTCGAGCCTCGCCTCCTCTGCAAACACCTTATTAGCCTGTTTTGGATCCTTCTGTTGCCAGGTCGATATCTTATAGAGCATGTATGAATTTTGTATTCCATACCTGGTGACATTTTTTATCGCAGGTTCTCGGGTGGGCGGGTTCAAAATTGGGCCTCCATTGTTGCGTGTGTTGCAAATAGCACCCATAATTTTGCAATATACAAATTGAAAAGCGGAACTGCAGACTGGCTGACTCAAGATTGCACTTCTTTTGTTCCGTGTCCTCCAAACAACGCTTCGATTTCTGTGATATACAAATTCACACACGGAATGCAGGGTTGGAGGGGTTGAGATTTCCATTGTTTACTGATGCTAATCCCTATGAAGTATCTAACAGAATCTAAAAAATTATTTTCGATACTAAATTATCTCTTACTAGTGAGAACTGAACATAGGTACGAAACAGGTGGCTTCGCACCCTGCGCAATATACAAATTGATTGTTGGGTTTGGACATCGTATGCTCTTTCATGTTACAAATTATGAATTCAAATGTTTGGAACGATACAAGTTGAACGTCAGGGACTTGTGTCTTCTGCAAACACGTTCTCAACTTGTTTTGGATCCTCTTGTTGGCGGGTTCACTAAATGTGCAACTCTTGGATACTGTTTCGGGTTGGCATCAAGATTTGTTGTACCATGGTTCACAAATGTTTTGAAGCATCTGTTACTGCCTTAGTTAGCATCTGGCCCTCCGCAATATACAAATCGACTACCGGGTTCACATCTTCTACTCAAAAATTTTGTGATCTACAATTCCACCGTCAACTCCTTTGTCCTTTTTCCCTTTTCTTCTTCCCCTGTATTATGGCTCTTTGGTTATATACTTGGTTGCCTTTCTATAATCACGGGTTCCAACATTGGCGGGCTGAATTCTTTATCTCCATCTATATAATCACACCAAGAATCTGACTGACCACTATTGCTTTCCATACTTAGCCAATTTTATAGTCATGATTGTTGGGTTCACAATCTACAATTCTACTGCGGGCTCCTCGAACTCGCAAGCTTCATTTTGCCATGGTTCACAAATGTGCTTGCAAATATACATTGGTTATGCTCTTACTAATGACTCTTACAAGTGACAGTTGCACACAGCAATACGAAACGGGTTCACGAAATCTCCAATTCTTAGTCAGTGTTTCGAGTTCACGCATTCAAACTCTGTTGATTTTTGTTCCGTGATATACATATTGCACTCAAAATTTCTGTGACTTACAATTCCACCGCGGAGTCATTGGTCATTTTCCCCTTTTCTTCTTCCCTTGTATTATCGCTTTGTCGTTATATACTTAGTCGCTTATCTATAAACACGGGTTCCAGCCTTGGTCGGTTGAGATATCTTTATCTCCATCTATATAACCGCATGACGAATCTGACCAACCACTATTTCTCTCCATACTTGGCCAATTTTATGGCCATGGTTGGCAGGTTCACGATTTCAAACTCTTCTTCTTGTTGCGTCATGTACATCTTGCACTCAAAACTTATGTGATCTACAATTCCAGCGTGGGCTCGTCGAACTCGCAACCTTCACTCTACCACTGCTCACAAATGTTTCAAAGTATCTCTCGTTGTCTTCCATCCCCACTAACTTCTTGTCCTTCCGGCTATCTTACCATACCCTCTTCGATGTTACGCGTATTGCACTCAAAAAGTTCTGAGACATACAATTTGACCCTCGCCCCCTCACCTTCAACGGTTGTACCTTGCAACCCTATTTTGTAGCGGTTTTTTCCACCTGCCTGTGACCTCCATCCTTTCTTACTATGCAATTAGAAATCTTTCATGGTAATAGTCGACCATGCAGGAACCGTCAACATTGTCATTAATGGGCAAAAATTTCGAGGAGATATTCCATTATTACGTATTAAACCAAGATTTGCGGAGAGTTATTTTGTCCCTTCTGATTGTTCATCTCGAACATGTGTCGTCGTGTTGGCCCGCTCTAGAAATATACAATGCTTAATCGCTCATTGCAATATCCACCATGTTCACATTTCTATGTATGCAATTAGTATTGTTTAATGTTAACAACGCATCATGCAACAGCCGTCCAAATTGTCATTAATCAACGAAAGTCTAGAGGACATCTCCCATTCACACACTTTCGACCAAAATTTGCCCAAGGTTATATTATCCCTTCCAAATTTTCATTTCATTAATCGTCTAGAACAAATAAATGTTCTTGTAGACTTATGGCAGTAGGTCGAGAGCAGTTTTGTGGAGATACAATAAATGTGTTTGCACAAGAGGATCAGACCTTCCACTGGTCCAAGGCATACTTTTACTATTCATCCCGTTTTTCCCAGAACGAAATGATTTGGACCTCTGGAATCACTCGTGCAGGCTGCGCCCTGAGGTTTTTGACTGTAAGGAGGTGGTCTCTTGGTGCGCCGAAAAATATATTCCAAGCAAAAGAATTATTCCACTACACGACCACTCTCCTGTTTCTTTGTCACCTCAGGTCTTCCGCGAGATGTTAAAATTTCTGAAACCAACATTGACGTTCAGAGGACAAGACTGCAAGAAGTTTCTAGAAAAACATCATAACGGGTTGGACATCTTAGCTGACTTCCTCGAAGACCTGACAATAGTTCCTGAAGATATCACAAGGCTGCAGGTAAGTTCCTTTAGAAATCCATTCTAGGAAATTGCTTGGTTGTTTACAAGAATAACAGAACATGCATCCACAATAAGCATTTCCCATATAATTATTTATATTTTGTATTTCACAATCAAGAAACAATACATTTTCGATTGGGGGAACCTAATTTCCATTGAGCTATGTTCCCATTTGTCATGATTCAAAGAATCGAATAAATTTTATATGTCATCGTACTTGATTTTCACAATTGTGTATTGTTGTTTGTTTCCAAAAATTTATCTTTCAAATAAAATAAATGGTGGATTTGACTCAGTAACATTCTGGCATGAGGACCTGTGGAGGCACAAGGCCTTCCATTTTTTTTATGAATTTTTTAATGGCTTTGTCTCAGTTTTCAAAGACTTACTATTAGGTAAGAATGCTCTGCAGATGTCTGGCCAGGCAACCAAGTTTTTGAATAGAAAGGGCACACTTGAGCAAGAGGAAAATCATAGTGTGCTCATGATCTTTAGCTCTAAGGAAAATCCTGCCTTCCTTCCATGCCAGATCACGAACAAGATATTTTTTACATAAATAGTAAGGCAATACAACCACTGGTTGCATTTTTTCCATGACAACAAAAAAAATAGTTCATTCCTCTGCCCTGGAAAGTCGGAGACTTCGTGTGCAGAAACATCAACAAGATTGATGAGTTTTCCACCCATTTCAAGAAATTGAACCTAACATATGTTGAAATGCTAAAAGGGTTCGACCCTAATGGTATTTTTCGAGAACATTTTTTGGGTGTTGGCTTTAACACCTCTTTTATCCATAGACACCTGACCCAAGACAGGAACAATGTCGACAACAATTCTACTTCTGTCAATTGTGATGCACAGACATTGCAAAGCGCGACTTAATTGTGTAGACAACATGGAAAAGTATCTGGTGAGAAGAGTACCCAGTCCCCCGCCAACACTCCCAAAAGCACAACATCACGGAGCATCACTTCGACGGTCCACCCCAATAAAAAAGCAACCCAGAAATATTCGAAAGGAGGAGGATATAAGAACCCTCCTCGCATAAATATTGATAGTTCTCACAAAATTCCACTAATGAAGAAGAGAAAAAACAATGCAGGGCAGGCGGAGGAACCCGAAATTGAAAGTGGAAAACTGCAACTTGAAATTGAAAAACAGCACACGCAGAAAATTGGGTTGTGCGTGGTAGTAATATCTGACACCGAATTTTTTGACATAGATGAATCTTTCGTAATCCAGAGCGTTATTTTTGATAGCCAATCTAAAAGCATGGTCATTGAAAAGAGAGATGTAACAAACAAGAAAGACAAATCTCGCATAGAGATTGACTTTAGCAAAATGTCGTCGTCCCAAATCTGCTCATTTCACCATGTAACCGATGACATTCTTCGTGATTCCATTGGAGGAATGGAAACATATCATGCCAATCTAAAACAACGCCTCAACGAATTTGAGCAGGCTTTCATTGCAACCCCGGAATTTGCCAGTCCTTTGGAAAAAATCATGTCTTCTACCACTGCAGTGAAGATGAAAGTATCATCTACCCTCCTTGCATGCTCTAGATCCCTTGTAGAGAATAACATCAAAAAAAGAATGTAACTAGTTACTGAAGCCTGGGAAACATCGCAAAATTTAGTTTCCTTCGGAAAGAAGGCTAATGATTTGCTGGAACATTTGGAGGAAAATTTTAAAAGTGAACAGCTTTTCTGTGAGTAGGTACTGGTGCCTTTTTTCAACTATATCGTCAACACATCAGAACTGTAAAGAAGACAAGAGAAACTCTCCTCCCCAAAGTGCACCAAAAAAGTAAAAGCATGCTGGAAAAAGAATGTTGACAACTTGAAGCTCATTGTCAAATCATGTAAACAAGTCATATCAGAAAAGGAAGATTTATTCACAAGCCTACTACAGATCGACTTAGCCGGAACTACCAACGAGGTTCAATATCCTAACTTAATTCTCAAATCCTTGTCAGTCACCAAAGAATCCTTCCAAGAACAAGTTGATATTTTAAAGGGGTTGTCTTTCGAAAAGTTTTATGGCATAACTGAACATTATCTAGATGAGCACAAGCGCTGAGTATTGGACTATGCCTCACACAATGAAGAAATTGAATAGAGTCTGCATAGTATTTCAATGGATCTAAGGAAATTAGAAAATGACCTTTACGACATAGAAATCCGGGATGAAATCAACACAACCCCCATGAAAAGCTACATCGAAGAATGGTTCCAACAGAGAATGGAGGGCCTCGTCCAGGAAGGGCAACAACCAATCAACAGGACTCCACTACCCATCGACGACAACAACAAAAACACATCAGCTTCATAGTAAGTCTATATTGCCATCTTGTTTTGTTTATCAATCTAGTTTAAGTCTATGTTCTCATCTTCTTTTCTTTATCAATCCAATTATGTCCTCTTTAAATAAAAAACTGTAACCAAAGACTTGTAACTTCCAATTTCTTGTTTTCAGGTCTTCCTCTCTACCGTCGCGCACTTCTTCTTTCGACGTTCCTAATTCTTGTACTTATTTTTTTTTATGGTCCACGGGAGCCCCAATCCCAGTCTATATGACAAACGCATTTACATTTCCAGAAACATGTAACAGACATTGTTAATTTTTGATAAATTCCAAAGAAAATTGATTCGTCAATGCCCTTATTGTATACTAAATTTTAGGTTTCAAAGAACCTTTCTTGTTTGTTCCAAAGAAAACTATTTTGGATATGTTACATTTCTTGTCCTCTATTCTATGCTAATTTTTTGGTCTTCAACGACGTTGATGTTTTAAATGTTGATGTAACTTCCAGAGATATGTAACAGACATTATTTATTTTATAATAAGTTTGTATAGTTGATAAGCCCGCTTGTCAATTTGTATATCACGGAACTCTCGATGCTATTTGTATGTCACGAAACAACAGAGGCCCATTTTTTAAACTGCCAGGCCAAGAACCCGTGATCCAAAAACTGCCTAAGTATGGAATGAGCACTCTGTACATGCTCTATAAAACATGTGCAAATAAAACTAATTCAGCAATGCTATATCTTTTTTGTCCAAAAAAAGCCTTAGTTTTAAAGAAAACTAATTCAGTGTAACAGACATTATTACTATTCTATTATATAACAGACATTATTAATTTCTGGTAAATTTCTATACTCTGCAACTCCACCTGTCATTTTGTATATCGCGGAACTATTGGTACTATTTGTATTGCGCGGAACATCGGAGGCCCAATTTTGACCCCGCCAACCCAAGAACCCGCAATCCAAAAATTGGTCAAGTATGCAATGAGGGCTCCGTGCATGCTCTATAAAATCTCATCCCCATACTTTATAAAAGTACAAATTTCGTATCTATAAAACTAAATATCTACTTTATACAACTACATATTTCGTATGTATAATTTATTTATTTCTGATGAATTTCTATAGTCCACAACTCCACTCCTCGATTTTTGCATCGCAAAGAACATCAAAGGCCCAATTTATGTATCGCAGAACTGTCGGTGCTATATGCAGGGAATAGAACATCAGACGCCCAATTTTCAGCCCGCCAGCCGTACAACCCGCGATCCATTATAAAAGTACATATTTTGTATGTATAAAACTAGATATCTACTTTATAAATTACATTTTTTAAATTTCTATACTCCGCAACTCCACCTATCATTTTGTATATCACAGAATTGCCAGTGCTATTTGTATGGTGCGGAACATCGAAGGCCCAATTTTGACCCCGCCAGCCCGAGAACCCACGATCCAAAAACTGGCCAAGTATGCAATGAGGGCTTCGTGCATGCTCTATAAAATCTCATCCCCGTACTTTATAAAAATACAAATTTTGTATCTATAAAACTAAATATCTACTTTATACAACTACATATTTTGTATGTATAATTTATTTATTTTTGATGAATTTCTATAGTCCGCAACTCCACTCCTGGATTTTTGTATCGTAGAGAACATCGAAGGCCCAATTCTTGTATTGCAAAACTGTCGATGCTATTTGTAGGGCATAGAACATCAGACACCCAATTTTCAGCCCGCCAGCTGGACAACCCGCGATCCATTATAAAAGTACATATTTTGTATGTATAAAACTAGATATCTACTTTATAAGTTACAATTTTTAAATTTCTATACTCCGCAACTCCAACTGTCATTTTGTATATCGCGGAACAGTTAGTGCTATTTGTAGGGCCCGAAACATAGGAGGCCCAATTTTGACACCGCCAGCTCGAGAACCCGCGATCCAAAAACTGGCCAACTATGCAATGAGGGCTCTGTGCATGCTCTATAAAATCTCATCACCATACTTTATAAAAGTACAAATTTTGTATCTATAAAACTAAATATTTACTTTATATTACATATTTCGTATGTATAATTTATTTATTTCTGATGAAGTTCTATAGTCTGCAACTCCACTCCTCGATTTTTGTATCGCAGAGAACATCGGAGGCCCAATTTCTGTATCGCAGAACTGTCGGTGCTATTTGTAGGGCATAGAACATCAGACGCCCAATTTTCAGCCTGCCAGCCGGACAACCCGCAATCCATTATAAAAGTACATATTTCGTATGTATAAAACTAGATATCTACTTTATAAATTACATTTTCGATATGTATAGTTTATAAATTACTACTTCGGTAATGCTATATTTTTTGTGTCCAACAACTTTTCAAATGTTGATAATTTTTTATATTTTTCAAGAAGAACTAATTCGGGAATACTATGTTTCGCATGCAAACCACATGTATTTCAACTTTCTAGCCACGTGTCTGTACTAGGTCGCATTTACTCTCATCCCAACTTGGCAGGGACTACGATGCCACCCAACACTTGTTTAATATATATATATATATATATATATATTACCCTAGTAGCATTAAATCCAAATAAAACAAGGAAAATAACATTATAGTTGCCTCTTAATATCTTGATTTAGTAATTATTAGCATTATAAGTGCCTCTTAATATTTTGATTTAGTAATTGTATGTAGTTTTAAGTAGGAAAATTTCAGTTTTCATTAATGCATAATGCTAATAGACATCAACCATATTTAGAAGCACCCAATGGCTATTACTAGAACTAAAGTTTTTAGAGCATTTTGTTCTTTTAAGATCTTAAATTAGATACATTAAAGCACATTTGACATAACTAGCATGACAATAAATAAATAAAATAAACATGTTAGCTTTTTGAAAAAGTAGTTAGCTTTGGACATTTATTACCTTCTAACCATGCTAGGCATTCTAGACACGGGTCATATCCTTCTCATTTATGTTCAAGCTATAGTGGAAAACTAGTAATTAACTACCAAATAAGAAAATATCAAAACTATTAATTTTTGCTATACACTTTAATTTTGATCATAGTGATCAATGTTATCATAATAAGCACCTTCTAACTCTAGTCACTAGTGTGCTTTTGACACATAATATTCATAATCTCTAAACTTTAAAATAGGAGATATAGTTTTAATATTTTTGATGATCAATTTAATTTCTTTTAACTTTAATGTACATAGCTTTCACTATTATAATATGAACAAATCAAAATATATAATTAATCAAAACATAATATTAAATTAATAAAATATTACTATAAAAATTAAAAATATATATAATTAATCAAAACACAATATTAGATTAACAAAATATTCTTATAAGAATTAAAAATATTAAATATATCAAAATATATAATTAATCAAAACATAATATTAAGTTAATAAAATCTTACTACAATAATTAAAAATATATGTAATTAATCAAAACATAATATTAGGTTAATAAAATATTTTTATCAGAATTAAAAATATTAAATATAGAATTATGATGAAATATTTTAATGATAATGGAATTAAAATTTTTCATATTAAAAATATTAAAATATTATTATAAGAATTAAAAATATTAAATTTAGAAGTACTATTGCATGGCACGTGGACGGCTGCCCTACTGAAAACATAGATTTTGATGCAACATATTTTTACCATGGCCGAGGCTCGTTTTAAAAATTGTTTTTACCATGGTCGAGATTCGTTGTTTTAAAAATTGTTTAAACTCCGCGAAAGTTGGATAACGGGGGCATTTGGAGACAAATTTTTAGCTGCCAACAAATTCATGGTCACTTGAAACCATCATCCGGGCTTTAAATTTGTCTTCGATTGCACACATCTGTCTTCAGATTGTCTTCAATCAAACTTTGCGAACTCTCCAATGTAGATGAGTGTTTTTATTTCAAATGAAGGCATTGCCAAAATTTGGGTCACTTGAAACCCTCATCCATGGACTAATTTTTTTTAAAAACCAAGTTTGCATTTTATTTTATGGTAGATCATTCTTCAGAATTGTGAATTATTTTGTATGCTAATAACAAGGCAGGTTCAGTTTCATGGTGATTATTTTATTTTATAGTTTTTTTTTTGACTGAAAAACTGTTTGACTTAACTACATAAATTTTACAATTTTACTAAAAGTTGACTTATTAAGAACAAGTATAATATATACCAAAGATCCATATAAAAATTCTATACATTTAGAAATTATTTATAGAGATAAATATTAAGCAACAAAAAACAAGTATCAAGTACCTTTCTTTATAATCTCAATCTCTCTCTGATGGGTCGATTGGATCTTTTTATTCTTTCTTTACAAACCCTCTCTGCATAGGTTGGATCTCTTTATCAAAGTTTTATGTTGAGTGAAGACTTAAAGAAGAAGGACATACTACACACCTGGACCTTCTTCTAAAGGAGCTTTACATATTCAACAACCTCATTTAGTATGTCTGCAGTGTTTGTTTGTTGCATTGAAAAGAAACCTTTAAGTACTAACCCTCTCTGCGATACTTTTTTGGGATGTGTTGCACAACCTTGCTTTGCTCTAATCCTACAAGGAACAAATTCTTCCAGAATTTTCTCCAATGCCATTTTTGAAGATCCTGATTCATATAAGCCAAAATGGTGATTTGCTAATGCTAATGTCGAATGCCTTCTAGCCTCTCCTTCCTAAATTAAAGAGCTCAAAATCAAAATTGGTGTTAATAGAGACGGTATAAGCAAGTACAAGACACAAATTTAACAAATAATTTGAATGTATGGGATTGTAGACTATGATGGACAAAAATCTTGCTAGTTTTTTCTGTACTCCAGATGTGTTGCCAGTTTTTATGTTCTCCATATGTGTTGCCAGTTTTTTCTGTTCTCCACAGATAGAGTTCTTAGAAGGGAAGAGAATGACTTTTTTGTTCTCCAGATGGGTTTCCATTCCAAGGAAAAAGTTCTTAGAAGTGAAGATATTTTGCACTAGTTTTTTTTTCTGTTCTCCATATGTGCTGCCAATTTTTTATGTTCTCCATGGAAAAGGTTTTTAGAAGGGAAGAGTATGACTTTTTTGTTCTCCATATGGGTTGCCATTCCAAGGACAAAGTTCTTAGAAGGGAATAGATTTTGCACTGGTGAAGGCTTCACCAAATGCCAGCAGTGAATAAGAGAAGTGAATTAATGTAGAGGGAGATCAATGATAAGCAAAAAAATGAAGCAACCCACTGCGTTGTCCATAATCCCATCATTGCAACCTGCGTTCTCTTTACTATAATCAACCAATTGTTACTCTGATAAAGAAACCATCTTCCCTGTTTTGATATAGTTTATGCCATCTATGCAAGTTATAGTCGAAAATGCCCAACAACTTCCTGCAAGACCAAAAATTATCCAATATACCAGAGGCAATACAATACGATGTTAGCTGTAAAGGAAAGAACCTTAAAATATTACAAGAAATTTTGTTAAAAAAAATTGTTACCATTTACCCTACATATGTGCTGAGCTACCATTGATTTTGCAGAAACCGGTTAAATTCGAAGCGAAACACATACAAGCCAAAAACATGCAGATATGTGTCGTTATCTCTCATCGGTACTACTTCATGAAGAATGAAACGCACGCAACCCATAAGACAATATGTGATGAGACGTCAAACTTGAAATCCTATTAAGATTGTCAGATTGCCAGCTAGGCTCTGTAGAGGATGGCAGAGGAATTAAATGATAGTGATAATAACCAGGGCTTCAAATACAACATTGAAATAAGAGAAAGGGCGATGAACCTATGACAACGATGACAGTGATGGAAAACGACAAGCATTATCCACCATGAGTATTCTAATTAAGGAGCAAACATACCCATTTTTCAGGCAAAAAAATGGGCCTGAGTTCGGCGAAATTTCTAGGGATAGTCTGAGTTTCGCATGGATCAAAGTTCCATTCATTTCAAAACCTTACCCTAGGGGTTTTGCCTCATTTTAAGTCAACCGAGATGCTCATAAAATCGATCAAAGTTATCGATTGGCCGAAAATTTAAAAATAGGAACCGAAGGACCTACTAGAAAAGTAACTCGGGAGGGAAGATTTCTCTCGAGTTAGCCCACTCCTTATCCACCATGCACTAAGCCAATGATTGGCTTAGTGCATGGTTTTTTAGGAAATGGAAAGTACCATGGTGCAGATGAAAAAACTCGCTTAGGGTCATGACCTCTGTTGTCCTCGACATTTGTGCCTCGTTTCAGTGCAGAACTCCCCACCCGCGCTCGTTCACGGTTTTGGTTTACTCTGTCATCTGTTTCAACTTTCAAATACCATGCCATTCATGTGCCCATGGAATCCATCTATGCATAAGAGTTTGAAATTTGAACTAAACAAAAAGGCGGGTTTGGAATTTGAACTTGTTAAAGAAGCAAGCTTGAAATTTGAATTTGAAAAAATGATCCGCTGGATCTTTTAATGACTTATGGTTGAGTTTTAATTTTCCATGCATTAATTAACCATTTGAGAAAACTTAGTGAAGAATGAGGAAAGAAAAGGATTTATAACAGCTATATACACATATGCAGATCTGAAATGCAATAAAAGACAACAAACCATAACACGCAGATTGATAACGGAGTTCGGCACAACTTTGTCTGCGTCTCCGGGCCTTTTCTCTGTGAGGGAGGCTTCTTTATTTCTGTTCGAAAGCTCAAAAATACATCGCTGCAATGCGAAATGGCTACAAGACTGATCTGGTCATGTTCGCCCAGATCTATAGAACCATGCAAAGAAAACGGCACGCAAAACGGACATCCGGAGCTCCCAGAAATGGTCCGACAACGTCTCCTCCTCAACAGCTTCTCTGCCTCAAACTGGCTTTGGCTTGGATTTTCCTCAGCATCATTCTGCTCTGAATGCCCTCAAAGATGTCCCCATGGCCTCAAACAAGCCTGGGTTATATAGCTGGGAAGGTAGTTGTTCATCTCCAACTTCCTCCAAGAAGTTAGGCTCCAAAACTACCCAATAACTCCCAAAAACCATTAACAATTGGTTTAATTACAATAAAAATGGCCTAATTACAATTAATAACCAAAAAGTTGGTTATAAACCCACTTTTTTAACCATAATATAGTTAATTCGGGCATTAACCCCCTTTGGCCCAGCGCGCGCCCCTCTTGGCAAGGTCATATGGCTTCGTATGGCCTAGCACTAGCCCAAAGGGCTAAGCGCTGGCCCTAACCATGCGTTGACACTTGGTTCCGTTGGCAACCATACAACTGTTGAGTTAACGGTTGTAACCGCGCATATATGGTCATATGTTATTGAAACTAATCCACGGCTATGTTAGAACCCCGTGCCACATACATGTACACGGTCACATAACAAGGGATAAGACCACGGGTTATAACTGTTATAACCGCACATTACCTTCCGCTCCCGGTCACGGTCGAATGGTTACGATATGCGCCGAGGGCTGGGGCGAAGCCCCGACCCTTCCCCCCGCGGCTCAACAATTAAATCAAATTTAAATATAATTTCTATCGGATAGATAATAAGAACCACCGACGGGGCGGGTGGCTAGCCCAGCCCTGCCAGTCCTTGGCCCGCTCGATAGGTCGCGGTTTTGAACCCCTCCGACGACATACCAAACTTTTATATGTAAACCCAACAAAAAATCGTGGGGTGCCACGTGGCAGCCCTTGACTGGGCCACGTGGCACCTTAACCACCAACCATAAACTGACACGTGTCGCTTACTAATTGGACCACGTACTTGCCAACTGTCGATTGTCGTACTGCCTCGTCAACCGCCACGCCACTCGTTGTACTGTCCAGTCACTTGCCACATCACTCACCGTACTATCTCGGCCATCCTGCCATGTCATCTGCTGACGTCATCGTACGGTTGCCACGTCATATGCTGACGTCATCCGTGCCATGTGTCACCCTTCCAGTGGTGACACGTGTCACCTTGGGATTGGCCCAACTGTACGCCAAATAGTCCAAAACTGCCTGCCACGTGTCACTACCCAAGGCTTCCACGTGTCACCAGTATGGACCTGTCACGTGTCGCATGTACGGACTTGCCACATCAACGTACGGACTGTACGAACTGCAATTTTTTTTTTTTTGCTTGTTTGCCTTATCAGACAGAATGCGATATCTTTTTCATATGGACTCCGTTTGACAAAGTAAATATACCACCGGAATCAGGAAGACGAGACGGACGCAATGGCACATGTTTCGTCGGATTCTAAGCACTTCCATTTTTGAGCATTTTTCAAGCCCTGTCAGGCTTCTGAATCCGATTTCGGATCACACCTCCCCACAATAAGACCTTTTGGTCCCCAAAAGGTTACTGACCAGTCAACAAGCTCGGGATAGGCCACCCGGCTTGCTTTGGATCTGATTACATTAGTGGAACAAAAATGCAATGAAGTTGAGACATCCACTTCTGGCAGAACCAAGTGACTGATTTCTTTCCTTCACGATGTTCCTCTTGCTTCGTTGGTAATCCTTCCTCCTTCATGGGTACATGCAAAATCCTTTTGTCCTTCCTTGGACGAAGCTTCGGATTAAGCTTCAACCAACTAGCCTTTTGATGTCCACTCTTGTTGCAAAACATGCAATGAGTTTTTGGCATTCAGACATGTTTACCCTTCTCCTTCTTCTGCTGTGGACTTGATCCTTTATGTTGTGTTTCCTTCCTGGTCGACATAGGTTTCCTGTACAAAGTTTGTCTCTTCCAACACTTGGCAACACAATGCTTAGGTGAATGACAATAAGTACATGGATAAAGATTCCACAAGTTCCCGTTTACTTGATTATGCTTGTTATAATCAAAAGGAGAATTAATAAA
The DNA here is from genome assembly GCA_009831015.1 of Picea engelmannii. Lineage (NCBI taxonomy): Eukaryota > Viridiplantae > Streptophyta > Pinopsida > Pinales > Pinaceae > Picea > Picea engelmannii. The sequence continues at coordinate 745,877 of ML779694.1, read as the reverse complement.
AACATGACTATTATACCTTCCATGCTGATCTTCACTTTTCTTTGGAGACGACTTGCATTCACTACCACAACCCTGAATTGATGCGCCATTTCCTTTTGTGAAGTGTTCTCGCAATGTCTTAAGTTGGCCATTTGAAGCATTACTTGCTTCCGAAGTTTTGGAACCTATCTTGGAAGACTCTCCAAGGTCCCCTTTGCCATATCCCAATCCTAAGTATCGAAGCCCTTCCTCAACCTCAATAGGATTTACAATGCCTTGACCTCTACATCCAAGGCCCTTTCCTTCTTCATAACCCATCTTGGTTAGTATTCTCAAACCTACACCTTTTGTATGTTTTTCGAATGCACCAAAACCAACTTGATGAGAAT
>ML779694.1:699969-745453 GCA_009831015.1 Picea engelmannii | reverse complement strand
TTCTTTGAAGCTTTCACTTGAACCGTGCTCTTTCGTTCCAAGTAGTCTTCATACAACACCTTCACCATCTCAGCCATGGCAAACACCGAATCTCTGAACTCCTTCTCATTTTGAGAAAGTCCTCCTGTAGATGCCATTTTCTTCCTTGAGATGAGCTCTTCCCTGGTTAACATGCAAAACTCAAATCCAAACATCAACTAGCTCTGATACCACTTGATCCACCGGATCTTTTAATGACTTATGGTTGAGTTTTAATTTTGCATGCATTAATTAACCATTTGAGAAAACTTAGTGAAGAATGAGGAAAGAAAAGGATTTATAACAACCATATACACATATGCAGATCTGAAATGCAATAAAAGACAACAAACCATAACACACAGATTGATAACGGAGTTCGGCACAACTTTGCCTACGTCTCTGGGCCTTTTCTCTGTGAGGGAGGCTTCTTTATTTCTGTTCGAAAGCTAAAAAATACATCACTACAATGCCAAATAGCTACAAGACTGATCTGGTCATGTTCACCCAGATCTCTAGAACCATGCAAAGAAAACGGCATGCAAAACAGATGTCCGGAGCTCCCAGAAATGGTCCGACAACGTCTCCTCCTCAACAACTTCTCTACCTCAAACTGGCTTTGGCTTGGCTTTTCCTCAGCATCATTCTGCTCTGAATGCACTCAAATCTGTCCCCATGGCCTCAAACAAGCCTGGGTTATATAGCTGGGAAGGTAGTTGCTCATCTCCAACTTCCTCCAAGAAGTTAGGCTCCAAAACTACCCAATAACTCCCAAAAACCATTAATAATTGGTTTAATTACAATAAAAATGGCCTAATTACAATTAATAACCAAAAAGTTGGTTATAAACCCACTTTTTTAACCATAATATAGTTAATTCGGGCGTTAGCCCCCTTTGGCCCAGCACGCGCCCCTCTTGGCAAGGTCATATGGCTTCATATGGCCTAGCGCTAGCCCAAAGGGCTAAGCGCTGGCCCTAACCATGCGTTGACACTTGGTTCCGTTGGCAACCATACAACCGTTGAGTTAATGATTGTAACCGCACATATATGGTCATATTTTATTGAAACTAATCCACGGTTGTGTTAGAACCTCGCGCCACATACATGTACACAGTCACATAACAAGGGATAAGACCACGGGTTATAACCGTTATAACCGCACATTACCTTCCGCTCCCGGTCACAGTCGAATGGTTACGATATGCGCCGAGGGTTGGGGCGAAGCCCCGGCCCTTCCCCCCGCGGCTCAACACTTAAATCAAATTTAAATATAATTTATGTCGGATAGATAATAAGAACCATCGACGAGGCGGGTGGCTAGCCCAGCCCTGCCAGTCCTTGGCCCGCTTGATAGGTCGCGGTTTCGAACCCCTCCGGCGACATACCAAACTTTTATATGTAAACCCAACAACAAATCGTGGGGTGCCACGTGGCATCCCTTGACTGGGCCACGTGTTACCTTAACCACCAACCATAAACTGACATGTGTCGCTTACTGATTGGACCACGTACTTGCCAACTGTCGATTGTCGTACTGCCTCGTCAACCACCACGTCACTCGTCATATTATCCAGTCACTTGCCATGTCACTCGTCGTATTGTCTCGGCCATCCTGCCACGTCATCTGCTGATGTCATCGTACGGTCGCCACATCATATGTTGACGTCATCCGTGCCACGTGTCACCCTTCTAGTGGTGACACGTGTCACCTTGGGATTGGCCCAACTGTACGCCAAAAATTCCAAAACTGTCTGCCACGTGTCACTACCCAAGGCTTCCACGTGTCACCTATATAGACCTGACACATGTCGCATGTACGGACTTGCCACGTCAGCGTCCGTACAGACTGTACGGACTACATTTTTTTTTTTTTTAGCCTGTTTGCCTTATCGGACAGAATGTGATATCTTCTTCATACGGACTCCATTTGACAAAGTAAATATACCACCGGAATCAGGAAGACGAGACGGACGCAATGGCACAGGTTTTGTCGGATTCCGAGCACTTTAATTTTTGAGCATTTTTCAAGCCCTGTCAGGCTTCTGAATTCGATTTCGAATCAAAAAAAAATTTGTGTTCTTATTATTTTGCATCCAATATACAGCGGTGGAGAAGGAAGCCACAAGATCAAGAAGAGTGGTCGTGTGGTAGTTTTTGGAGGTTAGGAAGCCAGGCGAATGCAAATGAAATAATAAGAGAGGTGTGTTCTGGATGAGGGATCCGACCACCAGAGACTGGATGACCTTCAAATTATTTCCAATATCAAGAATATTGTGCTAACTGCAAAGCCTAAGGCAGAGTCGATCCTTCTTCAATCTGTCACAAGCTCTGGTTTCGTTGGGTCACATATCAAATCTACTGAGACGAAACTACAGAAATGGCTTATCCAACCTACTCATCATGTGGTTGGTGTGTATGGTATGGGTGGGGTTGGAAAAATGTCCCTGCTCAAACTCATCCATAACAAGTTCAAGAAGGTGAGTGGTAGCTATAGCTAGTTGAAGTAGGTGAGTGGTATGTTTTCATTTGAGTTACTATTTCTAAAACCGGATGGAAGAATTTCATTTTTGACGCATATAGTGAATGTGAAATTCGATGAAAGCTTCGAGTGATATGAGGAAGATGGCATTCTCTGCATCTCTTGAAAAGAAAAAAAGCAATCTCATTTTGGATGACGAGTGGAGTCCAATTCATTTTGATGAAGTAGGCATCAAATTTTCATTTCCACTCGCAGATTCGAGGTGATTGCGGAAATGGGGGCAAACAAATGCTCCTTGAAAATACAACCCTTTCCGAAAAGGAAGCATGTGAGTTGTTCAAGAGAAAATATTTTACAAATGGGGCTACTGTTGACCAAAAAAATAGAATTTAGTGCCAAACAAATTCCCATGCAATGTGAAGGTTTGTCATTGGTTGTGAATGTATTTGGTGCCGTGATGAATTGCAAAGAGACTAAAGAGGGCTGGAGTTATTCTTTAACTCTGAGAAATACATATCCTAATTTCTGAAATATTCACAGGAACATTGATGCACAACTCTAGCAATCGTTAAGATATAGGGGTAAATTCATAAAGGTTGGTAACACTTTCGTGACAATCGGATCTCCAAAATTCTGAAAGACATTTTTTCGGCTGAAATATGTTTCGGTTGAACCTTTGAACGTCAAATCGAATGGTACGGTGACGTCGCCCTCGATTTTTGTGTACAATTTTAGCCGGACGGATTTTTCCATCCGGTAACATATTTTCGGCCGAAATATATTCCGGCCGAAAATATGTTTCGAATGAAATATTGTTTTGGTCAAAATATATTTTCAGCCGAAACATTCTTTTGTCCAAAAAGAAGTTTATATATTGCCTGCACATCGTGACTGTTACGGTTTTTTGAGTTCTTGGCGATAGTGTGATAGTGTGTTGGCGTGGTCATGTTTGAGTGAGTATTGGCCCACTGAGGGCAGGCGGGCAGGCGGAGTTGTGGGTCTTAGAGTCTTGGAGATGCAGGTAAGTTTTTGTAAATTTAAATAAATTTAATTAAATGTAAGTTTCTGTAAATTTAACTAAATTTAATTAAATTAGGTGTAAATTTAATTTATGTAAGTCACAGTCCACGGGCTGTGACTTGGCCGTGGGGAGCCAGCCCTCTGGCCAAGTCATGGGCATACCCACGGCTTGGCCACAGGGCTGCCCCCCCGCGGCCAAATCACAGTCCACGAGTTGTGACTTGGCCACAGGGGGCCAACCCTGTGGCCAAGTCGTGGGCATGCCCAGGACTTGGCCACAGGGTTGGCCCCCCGTGACCAAGTCATAGTCCACAAGATGTGACTTGGTCGTGGGGGTTCAGCCATGTGGCCAATCCCTGTGATAGTTGCTAATCTGCATAGGAGAGCCCATTGGCTTGATAAGGACCACATTGTAAGTTTCTGTAAATTTAATTAAATTTAATTAAAATAAGTGTAAATTTAATTTATGTAAGTCGCAGTCCACGGGCTGTGACTTGGTCGCATGGAGCCAGACTTATGGCCAAGCCATGGGCACACCCACGACTTGACCACAGGGTTGCCCCCCCCCGCGGCCAAGTCACAGTCCACGGGCTGTGACTTGGCCGTGGGGGGGCATCCCTGTGGCCAAGCCATGTGATTGTTGTTAATCTGCATAAGAGAGCCCATTGGCTTGACAAGGACCACATTGTCCTTGATCGCACACACAATCTATTTGTCCTGAGCTTCACGATTACTCAAGCGCCTTCAATTCAATTGTGAAGAGTATTTTGCATCCATGCATGCAACTCTCACATTCTTGGCTTTCATAATTTGCTTTGTAAAGGAATTTCCTCACACTTTTAACGAGGATATCTGTTATTACAATTTAATAGCATATATCCAAATTCCAAATAAACTTCTTGCTCTGGCTATGGATAAGACGGATTTGATTTATAAAAACATACAATAGTTTAATTTTATTTTTCTTCATGTTGTGGTGGTTATAAGAGTATATATTTATTTAAACCTCTCCATCAAGATTGTTGAATGTGTGCAACTAGAATATGACCTCTAGAATAAGTTGAATGTTTTGGGGTTCCATCAAAATCATCAGACTTTAATTACCTATAGTTCCAATAATATTGAATCCATTCCCAATGAGAAAAAGGTTGAAACAAATACCTCTTATTTTGGAAGTTTAAGGTTGAGACAAATAGCTCTTATTTTGGAAGTTTTTTTTAAACATGACTGGTAGAAATTGCATCCTAATGATTCTTATTAGCATACTTTGTGGGCAAGTCACGGCCTATTACATATATGTTATTATATATATGTTATAACATATATGTTAGTGTATCCTGTCAGCAACAACCCTAGTATCCCTCTTAGCAGCAATAGTAGCAGATGGGTAATTATTAGCATTTTCGCCAACTTGCAGATTGAAAATATTATATTCAATCTTCCAAACCCTAATGGTTTATTTTCTTCTTAGAGTTAGAGAAAACAAGGTTCACATACCCTTTACAAAAAACATGTTGATTTCATATCTGCCCACAACTTCTTTTCCACCTCACGGTATGCACTTTCAATTTCTTAAAAACATTTACCCAACTGCTAGTTGGAGTTTTTATTTTCCCTCTCACTACAATTCTGCCCTGCGAGACACTGGAGTTGTTTCTCTCTTACAAAGTATACACAGTGCTTATTTATTGAGTGTAAAGGATAAATTCATACATCTTTTAGGTTCTACCTTTTATAGCATGGTGACAAACCCATAATTTTGAACATCTTACTGAATTTCCCCACTTTAACGAGCGTTTGAACTTCCAATTGACTAGGTACCACGGCTACGAATCTCTAATTGATAGGCAATATATAAATAAGATATGTTGTTTTGTTGAAAATTCTTTTAATCTTACCATGAACTAATATTAAAGATCAGTTAAATGATTAATAATTTTCCTAGAAGATCTTAAATTAGTATTTATTAAATTATAGTATATCATTATTAATCCTTTTCATTGAAGATATTAGATTCGTATTTATTAAATGTTGGTGACATTGAAAACAAATATGACATTCCTCTCAATAAAAAATTTAAATAATTTATTCATTTTAATTGATGAAAAAGTTCTTGTTCACATAGTGACAATATGAAATTCTTTAGCTACATCATTTTTGCAAATATTTAATGATATCAAACATAAATGAAATTTTTATATGTTTTTTAAGATAAAGCCAAGTAAGAGTTTTATGTAATAAGTATCAAACGATGTTTCTTTTTAAATTACCAACTTTGGAAAAATACAATAAAGTTATATTTGTCATTAACACTTGAAGTTACATAACATTGATAGGTAAGACATGTGCTTGGTGATGATGCAATGAGGTTGCATAACAGTGATTTATGAATTATTTACTTTTAGTTAGCTTTATTTTAATTTCAGATAGATAAGTATGTAGAGACATTTGAAATTGTGTTTCTTTGTTAGATAAATTTCAGATCGAAAGAAACATTCACCAACCTAAATAAAATTGGAAGAAAAGGAATGCATCGACGATGAAGAATCTATTAATATAGCACTCAACGAATAGAAACAAACTTTGAAACATAGGAAGTATATTCACTGTAGTCATTCCCTCAACCTCCAAAATAGAAACACTGAAATATGTAACAGACACTTTGCATTGATAGCAAAACTGATAAAAGACATCAATATTTCATGTCAAAGCCTCATTTACAAAGCTAGAAGAAAGAAAAATTTTAAAATCTATAAAATATCACGTACAACAGATAGAAATAAACCTTGAAACACGGGGAAAATGTCCACTACAATTATTCCCACAACTAAAATATGTTACATTACTTTGCACTGTAACAAAAAGACACAAGCATTGAACATTTCATGTCAATGTCTCCTTTACAAAATGATAAGAAACAACAAATTTAAATCCAAATGTCTAACTCCAATGCCATGAATTGAGATACCAATTGTGATTCCTCCAAAAGCCAAGCTAGCTTCCATTTTCAACAAAGACGAGCTTAAAAGTATGAAGAATTAGAAATATAACATAATTCAATACCCAAGAAAACTGATAAGAACACAATAGAAAGATCATAGCAAAAATATAATTCTATGTTAGCATTACTGCCATTGACCTTTACTTAGTGAACACAGTAACATCTAGCACATAATATGAGTCAATTTGGGAGGTATAGGTGATAGACATGAATTAATCCCATTATAGCTAACATGATTATATCGATTATGGTATAGATACTAGTAATACTAGACTTGAAGAGTTGTCTGAGATTTACCAGTGAATATGGTAACATATGAACAAGGGGAATCGATATGCATACTCTGATACATGGTGGTGGAGATAATAGCCATAGTGTTCCATGAATATCATACATAGATTAGTGGCCTATACCTTAGAATCAGACTCTACACTCTTAACTATATTTTAATATTCACATAGATCATACGGGTAAGATATGAAGCGGATTCCATTGCTTTAGCTCTCTCTTAATTAGAGTAAGTAAAACCCATATGTATTGGATAAGAGTATACCCTTTGTAAGACCCTTGTTAATGATGCTACTAGTATAGTTATAGTGTTGCTTATAGTAATAGTTCTATTTACACTATTCAATATGATTCATGTATAAGGAATCCCATAATATATGATAGTTATAACATGTGGAATTGATATAGAAGAGTACTGGTCACTGTGCTCATATAACTAGGATCGATGGTAATACAGTGTGACCATGACTGTGCTTATGTTACGTAAATATGATAGGTCTCTTCTTATGTTAGCTTATCAGATTTAACTATCCTATGCCTAATCTGATTCCATTGTAATTACCCGAATCATTTGTATTATTTGGAGCTAAGTTGGGCATCACTCCTAGTTATAATGTACATACTAGTGAACATATCTTAATCATAGAATACCTTAATCATAGAAGCATCACCATTAGTTAATACAAATCCATATTACATATATATGAAATGGTATAAATCTTATCATATGTGTTATTACTAATATAACATGACATATACCATATATAAGTTGGGCATCACTCCTAGTTATAGTGTACATACTAGTGAACATATAGTAATTATAGACTACTTGAATCATAGAAGCATTACCATTGGTTAATACAAATCCATTTTACATATATAGGCAATGGTATACATCTTATCATACGTGGTATTACTAATATATCATGACATATACCATATTTAAGCTTTTAGTAATAGATGTGATTACAATACCATCTTTAAGCCAAGTTAGAATTTCATGTATTCTTCCTATAAGTGTGTGTTTATCATTAATTACAACATAGTGATTAGTGTATTATCTTGTCTAACAAACTCAATATCATGGAAACAATAGGGATAAAGTAAGTGTACAGAAACATGAATCAAACTTTCTGTAATCATACCAACTAACTGTATAGGGTTGAACATGATGAATTAATAAGCTAATATGATATGAGACCACAAGAAGCCCTCTATGAGACCTCATAAATTAGTTTTGGTGATCTATTACCCTTTGTATTTACACTAATATGGCATAGATACTAGTTGAAGATGGTGATCTATTACCCTTTGTATTTACACAAGCATTGGAATCACATACAAGTGTAATACAGTTGTTGATACTTAGTGCCATTTCTTTCTAGTGATATCTCATGTAGTTAATAAAAGATAAGATTAATATCACAATATGTATTGATTATAGTAAATAGGTAACATGATATCACTTTGTTGAGCCTTAAGTTAAGTTGTTCTTGTATTATTGATATCATAGTAATGGAATGGCTCTATTCCCCTTGTATTACAGGTTAACCCATTGTCTTTAGTTCTTATTATATATTGCCCTTTGTAGTTAAAAATCATGTCGTTTTCTTCATGAACCTATGCTATAGCTCATACAACAACCTTTAACTGTAACTGAACAAATAGGGCAGAGGTTAGTAGTATCATTATTCAATGGACTTACTTCCTTATAGTGATCATTGTTCTAGTACTAGGATGAGATTCACAGTATGGAATGTTATGGAATTAATGAGAAGAAATATCACTGGCTACTACACAATGAGATATTCAAACCAGTGTAATCAATAGTTCATAATCAGATACATTACTCATATCAAGAAGTTGTACTCATAGCTAGTTTTGTACTAATTTCCATATTCAAGTAATGACAATAAATGGTAATAAGTTAAGCTAATCCACAATCAATCATGAAGGCGAAGAAGACATGTAGAAGGACACACCATAATACCCTGACTCATATGATGGCAAGGAAATGGAGCTTGGGGATCTCGAACTAAAGTCAATTTCTTCTTCCTACCAACAATAAGACTTGAATTCAATCATTGAACAATAGGCTCAGCTTCTGAAGGACTCACCTTATATGTACACGAAGTAGCAGGAGGCCTTGCCCTTATCTAGAACCCTGTTAAAATAATTTTTTTCAACTTCTTTACCACCAAGCGCTTCCTCACAGCTAGCTTCCAACTTGTATGGTCCTATTAAACTTGCTTTATCACTAATTTTTATGGCCCCAAATCTATCCCCGACAAGCTTCATTTTCTTGACTCCATTCGAAAGATCCTTTCTGTGTGTTGGAACATGCAAAGAAAATAAATGGGATTTAGTCACTTGGATAAGTTCAGTCTCCCTGACCTCAAATGAGGACTCATTCTCAAATATCCATATGTCCCGGGCTCATTCTGTGGAGATAAAAAATGGTGGCATTGAATGACATCAAATAATAATCTATGGGCCCTCCTTTGGTGCAAGAAGTACTACCCTCTCATAGAGCCTCAAGACCTGATCATACTTTCAGGAAATATTTCAAGCTCCTTAATATGGAATAATGTCCGGAAAAAGAAAGATATTATCCACACTCATTGTTTTTGGGAAGCCAAGGATGGAACCAATGCTTTATTTTGGAATGAAACATTCCAAAAATTCCTCCTTTCCACCACAATATGGAAATTTTTTCGAATGGACGTGAGTAGAATTTTCAACTTCTTCTTCTATCTGGTCTCCACCACAACTTTATGTTGCATCTTAGCTACCAAATGTTTGATTGGATGAAAACCCAAGTAATTTGACACTATATCATAAAGTAATGATGTCATGGATTTAAAATTTAATTAGATGGCAGATTTCTTCCATCCAACCAAACATGGTGTAAAGTTAATCGTTGATTTTCATGGACTGTGCTCCATACCCATTGGATGCATCAAATATGATTGCCCATATAGACAACCGCTACTCCGTTAATAGACTTTGATCCATGTACTCTTCATATATTATATGTTTCCATCATAGTAAGTGCTTATCATGTTGCGACTTTGCCTTGCCACTTGTACTTTTGGAGCATTTCATCAACTTTATGTCATAATATGTGCTCGTCTAAATTTTGTTTCTATTTTTGGTGGATTTACCAAGGTTATTTGTGCTAATAGTAAGAAACCAAAATATATTTGAATGGGCATGGGTAGTGAATTTATGCATCACCCTATTATAATTGTGTCTAACATAAATAAAATTTCTATTAATTTTGTCTTTTTTTTTTTCGTTCTTCATCATTTTTGTTGGTCAATGTTGGAGATATTAACTCATACTTGTCTTGTTCTTAAATTTTCATGAATTTCCAAAGGATATATATTGAGGAGAGATGTCAAGACATGAGTCTCCAAACATTCCTCGCAAACGCTCTAGGCTATCCAAAGAAAGAATACGAGGAACCCCTTCTTCGACTGAGACTCTGAGTGACCAATGACAATCTCGTTAGAGGAGATTATCAAACGAGTCTATGAATAGATAAATTCAAGAATGTGCTGAAGAAAGTGCTATGGATGCATCATTCTTAGCTAGGTTGCGCATTGATACTCCTACACCTGAGAATGTAAGGAATACATAAGGACAAGAAAATATTTTTGGTAATTTTCTTTGATTTTGTTTATTTTTGTTGTATTTTTGTGTATTTAAATTTATGTCAAGTTAAATGTTGTAATTAATTTCAAATGTGTGTGTAGACAATGAGTTTAGACCGAGAGAAGACAATGAAAGAGAGAGTGGGTGTCATGAAGATTCTAATGTTGGTGAAGAGGGTGAAGGTGCATTTAGGAGGCAACATTATCAAAAAAAAAAAGATTACACACATACGTCCACCTATCCTTCGGATATTGGTGATGAGATTCCCTCGGAAAGGATTACTGAAGCAATGACTATTGAGTGATGTTTAGGTGTTAAAAATAGGTTGAAAAATGATTTGAGGATTTTGGATATCCCTTGGGAGAGTAAACAAAACCTGTAGATTGTTTTGCATTCATTGCAAAACTTTATGGATGCATATCAAAATATGGGGCCAACCACTCGTAGTTTTATCGATTTGATGAGGTGGTGAAAGTCAGAGGTGATGGGCCCTGATAAATGGGACGCGGTAAAAAATAAAGTTTAAAAAAAAAACACAATTTTGATATTGAATTTCAAAGATGGTCCAAAGCGAAAGATGTTGAAGGTGCAATATTTTAAGCACCCCGACATAGCAGGACATCTGTATAACATATTTTTGACAACATATGGGAAATTGTCGTGGAACAGTGAGGTTCCAAATTATTTTTCTAGACACTTCTATGCAGATTTTTTCATGGACATGCACCATGATTATACTAGTCTACCATCCGATTATTATGGGGCTAGTAAATGATGGACATATGATAAAAAATGGGCATATTGAAATGCGACATTGTAGAGACATCCACGACCTTTAGTATTTCTCCCAACAGGGACATTTGCTTCACATTTAGAGTTGTGAGCTTCATCAAAGGTTGGAAAAGAGACTAGGAATGAAATTGGAAAAAATTTGGAATCGATTTTTTATGATGTTAATGTTGGTTTGAACCGTCAGCAAGAGAAAGCCAATTCTCGGGCCATTTTTGTTTATAAAACAGATGCAGAGTTAGATACCATGTCAGTAGAAGATCTTAAGGAGTATGCAAAAAAATTTCGTGATGGTTGGAAGAAGGTCATTCAAAATGATGAACTGAAAATCAAATTGGTATGTGTTCTAGTTAGTAAATTTTTTACGCATGTTAGGATAGTTTACTTCTAATTCTAGATCTAGATGCATATCATTACATCTATAGAAATAATTGAGTTGTTATTGTCATTAATTGCAGTTTGGAGATATGTTAAATAAATCTCCAGTAAATAGGGGACTTGACTCCACAAGTTTAAATTTGGAAGGGTTGAATTAGGTATGTGTTTTCTAATATCCACAGATGAACACTTTAGTTGTCCAATCTCCAATCTTTTGAATAAGATCAACAACATTTATAATTTTGTATAAATGTGAACACATTGAATCCTAGATTTATTTTTTTGGTTATGTTGTTCACAGATCTTTATTCCATCTCCTACTACTTGGGAAGGCTTGTCTCAATTTTCATTGAGAAAGTTTGAAGAGGGTGGGAGTTCATAGGTTTCATTGCATGTTGAAAACAAATTTAGTTATATATTAAAATTGCAAATTGTTATTTAAATTATTAATTTAAAAGAAGAATCTCTTAAACAACATTTAATTTATTGAATCATAGATTGACACATCACAGACATTACATGTTTCAAAATTTAAAACTACAATTTAATGTGTTAAAGTCTTTTAAATTTAATTTCCAAATTTTCAAATTTGAAATGTGTTATATAGAGTAATGTGGAGAAAAGAGTGCTTGAGAGTGTGTTTGAACAAAAAGTGGAGAAGAGAGTGTGGGAGATTGGAATTGAGGAGGAAGTATCCATACCTAGGAAGGATGTGTCCATTCATGATGATTCATAAATGTATGTCCATTGCACATTAATGAGTTTTAATTTGTTTTTATATTGGGGTTTTCTATAAAAGTGTTTAAGCTTATTTTTGTTGAATAAACTTATATTTTTTACTTTTATCAAAAAAAAATTCTCAAATTTTTAGTTTAACCTTTTATATTCAATGCTTTGATCAATTATTTTGAAATATATATAACCCCTATATAAGCTTACCATTGTTTTAAATGGTACATTCAAACTTATTTAATTTTATATCATGATGGAGACCTAATTTTGAACTTAAACATTTGATTATTTGAGAACAGACTCTATCCCACATCAGAAAATGGGAAGTTTCTAATTTTTTTTCGATTGCATTCCTTGTCTTCTTGTCCAAGAATGGCGTAGTATGAAATTTTTTGTTTTCTACATACAACGAAGTGAATTTCTTCTTGCGAGGGTATTGTCAATCTCTTAACTAAATTGGTTACTAACCACAAAAACCAACATGGAAGTAAATTTACAAATAAGCTATGTATATTTATATTTGAGCTAGCTCACACATATGTATATTTGAGCTAGCTCGCACATATAATTTCAAAGAGCATTTGATTATATGTAATATGAATACATCCCAAAGATGAAAGATTTAAATGGTTTTTTAAGAATGACTTAATATATGTGCAGATTTGTATTTTCTTCATGTACATGAAAGATTATATGAGAATATCTATTCCACCGCAGAAAGAGGCGATAAGTATTTTCTGAAAGCATGATTTTTAAAATGGAGATTTGTGAACTTTCATAGATATAAGTAATTTCTTAGAAGAATGGCTTAATATGGAGATTTACATGAGTTCTTTAATTTGAAACCTGGCATTATGGAATTTGATTATATGACCACTGCAGAAGAGGAGAGAAGTATTTTACTGCTGAGGAGATTAGTATTTTACTATTGAGTAAATACGATCAAATAAGATCACCTGGGATGGAAATTCCACCTGAAGGATTTGAGACTTTATCCATAAGGAGATAAGTATTTTATTGGAAGAATGACTTAATATGGAGATTTGTAAACTTTTTGCATACATAATTCTATATTTATTTTCAGATTATTATCTAAACACAAATTTTTTTCACCAAGAACACAATTTTTCTCTTCAAGATTTTTTAAGATTTTAGATAAGATTTTACAAATTGTTTAAATCATGTATGTTTAATGTGGAGAGTAACTATTTTGAAAATTTTGAAACTTTGTGATGGAAGTTTGGTTTTAAAAAAATGTCAAAAAAGTGTAATAAAAAAAGAGGAAATTTTTTTAAATTGTTTAACTCTGGTTGAGTATGTTATTATTTCTTATTGTTTATTTAATATTTAGTTAAAGTATACATGTTAATATGTGTTATTTGTTTTTATTATTATTGTTTTTTATTGAGATGTCTAAATTATATTTGGTGGAAAATATGTTTACATTATATTTGGTGGAAAGGAGTATGTTGGAGGATGAGACTTAATTCTTTTGGTGTGTATGTCAATTTTGTTTTAATCACAACTTGTTTTATTTATCTAAAATGGTACATGTGTACATTTTATTTTAAATTTGTATATATATTTTATTGTAAATTTTTAATTTTTGAATTTTGTATTCTTTTGCATGTTAGAATTGTAAATTTTTAATTTTTGAATTTTGTTTTATTTAGCGTGTTTGAATTGTAAATTTTTAATTTTTGAATTATGTTTTCTTTTGCAGATTTGAATTGCACGTATGAAGTGATTTATCTTAAAGTGATGACTTAGAGTCCAAAATTTTGGAGTTAAATTTCTTAGTTTTTGTTATCATAAAAAAATGGATGTGAAACTTATGTATTTGGTGGTGTAAGTATTCAAACTTTGATTTTATATATATATATATATATATTTGATATTTTTGGAATTCAAAATATCAATTTATTGTCTCATATTTGATTTCTCAAAAGATTAGTTTATGTTTTACAATATTGTGCTGAAATTAAAAATGTTTTATTTCATTTTATTTATAAACATTATTGTATAAACAACATTGTACTATGTGAAGTAGAGTTGATTCTGTGTAGAGTAGAACTGATTGTGTAGTGATGGGAGATCTGGGTAGTTATCAAATTATAGTTTCTAACTTATAATTTAAAATTTGTTTGATTTGGAAATATGGTTGAAAATAGTCAAAACAAGTCATCAAATTTTATAGTTTCTTATGAAATTTCACAATAAAATATTCAAGAAAATGTGAAATAAAAATTATAATTTCTCACTTATAATTTAAATTTTATTTGATTTGGAAATATGGTTGAAAATAGTCAAAACAATTCATCAAATTTTATAGTTTCTTATGAAATTTCACAATGAAATATTCAAGAAAATGTGAAATAAAAATTATAGTTTTCCACTTATAATTTAAATTTTGTTTGATTTGGAAATATGGTTGAAAATAGTCAAAACAAGTCATCAAAATTTATAGTTTCTTATGAAATTTCACAATGAAATGACAGTTCAACACTAAATTGGTTATGTTATTCTTTGGTTTCTTTTCAAGCTTTCAATATATTTATTCAAGAAAATGTGAAATAAAAATATGTACTCTTGTAATAAAAATTGAAATAAAAACATTATTTAGAATGTAAAATTAAAATATACTTTAATCTGAGTAAGCGATTTTCATTACAATTTTTATTGATATAATTTTTTGTATTGAAAATGGTTGAAAATGGTTGATGTGGAAAGTATCAATCCTCTGCACATTGGAAGTATTAGAACCTATTTTAATATGTAAAATTAAAATATATTTTAATATTGATATAAATTGTTTTTGTAAGGGTAGAAAATGGTCAAGATGAAAATTATCAATCCTCTCCACATTGGAAGTAATCACTAATGCCATTAATATGACCCCTACCATTAATACAATTAAAATTATGAAAATTTAAATGCAACAAACCAAGCTTTAGTAAATGACATCTTATTTTTTAATTTTTTGTTATCAGACCACAAAATCAAATTCCTTTTCAACTTAAGTATTTTTCAATCAAACTCAATGAAAACTATGTTTATTGTGTAGAATATAAGTAACTTGTTACATGTTCATCATACACATTTTTATTTCAATTTGCTTCAAGATATTGAAATCTAAATGCAAAAATTTAACAATTTAATATAATATCAACACTTTTGGAATCAAAATTCACAAGTTCATAATTAAAATTGATATTTTTTAAGATGGCTTTAAAATTTTTAATTAGGATGATAATCATACATGTATTACCTTGAATTTTTTAATTAGAAAGTTAATTGAATACACTTTAAGATGTCTTTAAAGTTTTTCTAAGCCATCAATAGTCCCTTATAATAACATGGAAATGGGTCCTAGTTTTGATATGAAGTTATTCTCTTCATATGAAAAAATATTAAACAATCAAATTGCAAATAATGTTCACGCAAATCCTATATGTAGTAAATTGGTTACATGCATTAAAGGATTTGTGTATACGATTTGGATAATTTGTAGGATTAAAGTATAATCATGGAAAGTATAGGTCAATTTAGGTTCCCTAGATACAATATATAGGTGAACTTCCCTGAAATTGTAAATAAGGCTTGGTAAACTTTATAATTCATCAAAAATACAAATTTTCTTAATTGAATGAACCATGAAAGTAAACTAAACTGAAAATGATTCTAGAATCCTAGATATTCATAAATACGTTTACTTTCAATGCAAAGTATAAAATTTTGGAATGTACATATCACTTATTTAAAGAAATCGTAATGGTATTCCATCTTCAATTATTCGTTCATGATCTACATTGAACATTTTTCATTTTCTAACTTTTTTTTATTATTATTGAAATTCTATTAACTTTATGCGCACTACACATACCAAATGACTATATTGACAACTTATGACATTTGACTGGTAGTCTTGAATTTGAACATCAGTATCAGTTTGATGAGTTTCTTGAAAAAAAATATCAGTTCAATACAATGGATCCTCTTTCATATATAAAATTTTTATCATCAAAATATTCTAATAACCTCATATTTTGTTCTGTGCATTGCATCAAATAATATTTCACGTTTTTAGTGTTTTCTATAGGTGCAACCATGACAAAGACATCTCCTGCAAATAATTGGATATATTGGACAAAAAATAGTTCGTGTTAGATTATCACACGAGTACATCTAAAATTTATTTGAAAAAAATTAAACATAAAAATTACCTTCTCTAACAAGATCATAAAATCTATCGCCATCAACTGACACTATAGTTTCATTTGATTCCATATCCTCTGAGCTTGCAATGGCATTTTCCTTTTTAAATTCAGTTCGGTATGTCTCCAAGCCTTAACATATTCTGCATTTTCATTTTCACAAATCTCTATGTATTATGTGTCATCTATGCAAACTAAACAAAAGCAAGACTCATTTCTTCTATCAAATGCAAACACATTTTGATAACGTTTTGTTTTAACTAAATGCATTTTTCGTGTTCCATGTATTGTATCAGCTTCATATGGAATTGATCTATTTACATCTTGGATTCCAACATACCAAAAAAACATGCACAAGAAAAAAAATTGCTAACTTGAAATCTCTCAAGAAAATGATTGAGGATTGAATATAAATTTGAACACGTGAATAAAAATATCATGTGTACATGTGTAACATGTATTATAGAGACACCTGCACACATTCCTTGCCGAATTATTTTCATGGCTTAGCATCATTTTGCACCATTCAACAACTTGATCAATGGATTAAAATCGATCAGCATGAGGGTTCATCTGATGGCTTTGAAGTGCTCGTTTTACACATGCCCTTACACCGTCTTGCTCTCCTTTTTCATGACCGGCTTCAAAAAAATTCCAACAATGTGTAATGTTTGTTTTTTATGAAGATGACACAACCAATAGAATGATAGTGAAGATTTGAACTAACCCACACACCCATCTGACCATATCCAATGTCGATCAAGTCTGATTCCACTTTCTTTCAATGATTCATAAAATTCACCAAAACAATGTTGTACATAATGTGTGTCCTGTGCTCTATCATAACTTATATAAAAGTGATATTATTTAATAACATGTCTATTATCGTTGGTGATTTATATGTTATCAAGACTTTGTTGAGCATGTCTATATAGAATGTGGACAAATATAGTGACTTGATCAGAATGATAATATTCACTATGTATTTTTTTTTGTGCAATGAATGTGTAAGTCTCTGCAAAATCAACTACAGACAAAATTTTCCCTAGTGGAAACACTTCATGGGATTGTTTGAATTGTAGGTCTTGCCATCGATCTCTATGTGAATTCTTGGTGTATTTATAAATTTATTCCTCAAACTTCTTCAAAAAATATATCACACAGATTTTATCTACCTTCGAATCAATCCTTTTGGAAATAACATTTGAAGAATGTGGAGTCGTGTTGTTGATATACTCATATCTCTTCCAATTGACTGTTATGTTAGAAAATAATTGATCATTCATATCAATAGGATACTTTGAGTGAAACAAACTTAGATTTCCACAACGATCACATTTATTTCCACCAACACATTGTTTTTGGTAAAATAATTCATCACCTTTTCTTTTACATAGAATTTCAGATATAAAAGCACGAAATGTGGAAGGAGGAGGTGAACTTGGCCATAAAGTTTTACCAAAATCAAGAAAAGTGTCGTAATACAACTCAAATTCCACATGATAATGACAACAACAAGTGTCACGAACAATGATGGGTCTAACAAACCATGGTTTTTGTTGCACAAATGTATTGATGGAAAATTTAACTTATTTCTGCTTTTCTTTGAACTTATTGAAAAAATCTATTTGTGTCATTGAAAACATATGTTTTGGATGTTCTTCATATTATTTTCGTGCTATTCTTCATTGCAACACGTCCCTTGTATGTGGTGAAACATGAGATTCTGTCAACCAACAATTATGGGCCAATTCTTTAACATTTTCTGCAAGTCTATCTTTGTAAGGTTGTCTAGAAATCACTGTCCAACAAGCCATTTCATCAGTTTCATCTATTTGCAATCGAAATTTTCTATGTCTGTAAAATGTTTTTCTTGACGTTCCCATCGTTTTTTCCATGTGTCGTGTCAAACGATCTTTTATATTGCTAGATGAAACAATTGTTGTTTGTATCACTCTATGTGCAACACTGACATCTTTTTTTCGAGATTTTCCAAAAGTTTTTAATACACTAGTTATATTGTCAAAGATATTTTGTTTCACCTTTGTATCTTTTGTCAAATTTTGAATACCTGATAATGATGTAGCTTCTTTTAACTTTCTTGACTTTATTAGACAGATTAAAAGTTGAGCTTTTATTGTTACTAATTTATCTTTGAAAAAAATATTATACATATTCTTAGTTCGATATCTTATATAATGCTTAGCTTATTTCTTCTCAAATTTGTGAGTATCAACATTTTCTAATATTTCATCATCAATGTTGATAGATTCTCCCGCATATTTCAATTTAAAGTTTATATTAAAAAACAAACCCGAACATAAATTCACTAAAATATATACAAGTGTTCATATTGTATTATCTAAATTTATGTACATACTTATAGGTGATTCGCCTTCCGCTTCAATTTTGGTTTTAACGTCTTCTGCTTCAATTTTGGTTTCAACGTCTTCATCGACGTTATGAGACAAATCTATTTATGTATTTTGAAAAAACATCAAATCGTAATTACAATCAATTATATTAAACAATATTTTAAATTTGAATTATATATTTTTAATATAGACAATATGTGCATGCTTACCTGGTTGGACGACTTCTTGTTGAAAATCTTTATTTACATTATCATCATTTATTTCTTCAATATTTGCACAATCTCGTTTATTTCTCCAATAATGCTCTTTTCTTTGATTGTTATGGTGAGTTTCATCTCGAGTGCGATCAAATTTTCTCTTGCGCAAACTTTTGTTTCCCATGAGTATAGTTATCTGTAAAAGTTATGTTCAACAAAAGATTCACCTTGAAAAAATGCTCAACATTTATATTTCAATATATAAATTGTTATTCCAATAAAAAATTGAACAAACATCAATTACCTTGTTCAACAAAAATGAAAAAGATGATTCAAAACTTTGTTTAGGTTCTCTAGAAAACCACGAAACAAGCGATGAATTGTGTTAAATGTGTTCGGATGAAAGCGTATTTATACAATTTGGCACGAAATGAAACGATACGACGTGTCTTTTCATTTTTTCTAACCAGTGGAATTCGCTCAACCATCTTTCGGCCATAAACAATCTTTTTTCGGCTGAAAAGCTTGGAAATCGTTTAATTTTGACGGATTTCATTAGAATTTTGTTTTTCGGTCGAAAGAAATGTTTTTCGAACGAAAGATTCTTTCGGCCGAAAACTAGAGAATGGGATTGTATGTAGGAACCAGAGAATTCCCTCTAACTTACCTAAACTTTGGAGGTTGCAGACTCTTGCAAATACTCAGAATTTGGTTTCGAAGATGACACCAACATTTGAAAAATTGAATCTACTTTCAATTCCTATAGTTTGTTTTAATTTTCATTATTTTTATCTAATTGGATTTAATTTAAAAAAAAAAAAATTCACTGCAAAATATTTTCAACTGACATTTTGATTCAGTGAAATGAAATATTCGTATCTCTAAAAATACACAGTGAAAAATTTATATTCATAATACTTAAATTGTTCTTTTCAAAATGGTATTTTTATATTTTACTTTTAAGTAAAAATTAAGATAGATACAAGGCGGGGGAAAACACGTGTTTAAAATCTGCAACTTTTTCAGTGTAGTCAACTTCAAAAAATTCTAGAAATTATAATATTCATATGTTAGATTCAAAATTATAGTCATAATAAAACAAAGTCTCTGTAGATTGTTGCAGTATATTTCGTTTGTTAAAAACAAAATTTTAATAATAGATACATTGTTGAGGGGGAAATAACTCATTATCATTCCTTTCATGTTTAATGAACATACTTTAAACAATTTTCAAATTGACATATCAAATCTTCATAAAACAAATTTGAAAAATAGTCATTGAAAAGCTAACAAAATTCTTCACAAGATTTTTTTTTACTGTAAAGTGAAATTCTAAATAAAATAAATACTTTTGTATGCCAAAAGTTGAAGAACTTGTGAAAATATAGTTTTTTTTTCCTCATAAAACAAGCAAAATAGACACCTATCTTCATGATTTCACCCTAGTTAGAATGATTTGCCTGATAAATTAAAGATTTGTTTTCTCTATTGTGTTTCCTTTTGAGAGGATGCATAAATTGGTGCGTGAATATTGGTGAAAATTTCGATCGCAGAAGGCTTGGTGAGGGGAAAAAAGTATAACAGTTAGACATAGACTGATTGAGTTCCTTAATTTGAGGCTGCGGGAATTTGGTAATCTATCTGCAGTTCAATTTTGAAATCCTACAGGTTGTTGGCAGCCCAATACAATCAGAGGGATTAAAAAGTTGAAACTTTAAGAAGATGTCAAAGTATAATGGTCAATTCACATGGCATTCATCATGTCACTTCAATGAACCGATGGGTATTGAACTACATACAATACAGTGATGATGCAACTATGTTTATATTTGATGAAGTGCACGATCATATTCATCAAAATATATTTGATGCAGTGGAGGATAGTGTTGTCGTTAACATGGATAATGTGAAATGGTTGCCAAGTTATTGCTTGATGTCTTATGGGAAATTTTACCTCATTGTGCGAGTCTTTGCCAAGTTATTGCTTGATTTCTTATGAGAAAATTTTACCTCATTGTGTGAGTCTTTGCCAAGTTATTGCTTGATTTCTTATGAGAAAATTTTGCCTCATTGTGCAAGTCTGAAAATTTGAAAATATTAGAGGTGATTAATTATGATGAAGGGAACTTCTACTTCAGATATAGAAATATGTGAGTTCAATGTTGGAGTAATTATGCATTAAATTTTTTTATTTGTCCATGCTCTATTTATAGCTTATCAAATGGATTAGGATATGGACTGGGTTAGAATATCTATTATGGTGGGAACTATCAAAAGATTTACAGGAAGCTAGAGTTGAGGAGGAGACATTGAAGCAACTAAAGTTTTAACTAGGTAAATGAAAAATGAAGTTTGTTAGGGATAAGAAAGAGAGGGTTAAGCTAGTTTTGGAAGAGGATGTGGGATGGAATAGAATGAATAGCTTATGGAATATATCCCAAATCCTCTTTAGGGGGTGGATATTTTTACAAAGTATAGAGTTAAGGGGTTGGAAGAGTACCCTAGGAAAAAAATCCTAAAGAGGTGAAGGAAAAAGGAAAGAGAAAATTTAGAGAAGTAGATATAAGTTAGTTGGATTGCGATAGATATAAATATGGCACTAAAATTAAAGAAAAATTGATCTAGATTTGGCAACAAGAAAACATATTCAATCGGAGTTATTGAGGAACGTTTTCTAAGGCAAGTACAATCAATCCAACCTTTACTTCATAGAAGAAGTTGATAGGTGGAGACAAAGCTTATGGTAGTATCCAACTCAAGAGGAGGCTTTATTGGAAGGAAATTTGACATAGAAGATTTGAAGGCCTCTAAATGGATAGAAGGGATTGTCATAGAATGAAAGAGTTCTAAGAAAAGGAAAGATCCAAACATATGCATTAAGATGATAAGATAATAGGTCAAGATCTTGGTAGGAGAAGACATACTTCTTCAACAAATTTTGGAATATCAAAGGAAGGTGTTGATTGAAATATTTCATTATCAAGTGGGAGAATAAATGCTAAAGAGATAGATGTCATGCCACTAGAATGAGTTTGTATGTTATGAGCTCAAATTCCACATAAAGTTGAGGAGATATAGGTTTTGTTTTCAAGATGGAGAAGAATGCCAATAAGGTTTTGGATAACCTCTAGTATTGGGATTATGATAGTTTTGTTGTTGGTAAGGTGGAATGCATGCTTCGACTTGACATATGAAATAGTTTTGAAGAGCCATGTTGTGGGTGAAAATCTATCAATATATCAAATCACTCATTCATGTGAAGGTAAAACCGTAGAGTTTTTAGCTCACCAAGTTGTAATCAAGGATCTAAAATATCCTCAACGTGTTCTTACAATTGGAATTGTTGATGATATTACTAGGTTGTACAAGTTTGACAACTTTAGGTCATCATATTTTCTATCAGTTTTTGTTGCTCATAGCAATGACTTGAGAAAATTTTGGTATGAGTGGTTTGGTCGTCTAAACCATCACTCATTGCAACAACTATGTAATAACATATGGTGACTGGAATTCCTCTTGTTTCATGCAGAGATGGTGTTTGTGTCAATTGTGTTCTCGAAAAACATCATCGAGACAATTTTTACAAACATGCCTCTTGGCATGCCTCAGGCACTTTGCAACTTGTTCATATTGACTTGTGTGGTCCACTTTCTTCTCATTCTTTTTCTGGGTGTAAGCATTTCTTAACTTTCATTGACGAATTTTCCAGACACAGTTGAGTTTACTTCTTAACACTTAAGAGAGAAGTTTTTGACAAGTTCTTGACCTACAAAGCCCTTGTAGAAAAACAATATGGACATCAAATTTAAAGGTTAAGAAAAAATAATGGAGGCGAATATGTGAACAATAATTTTACAAGTTATTGCACTGCACAAGCCATCCAAATGCAACAAAGACACTATTCCATATACACCAAAACAAAATGGTGTTTCCGAGAGAAAGAACCACACATTAAAAGAAATGGCTAATTGTACGATCTAATCTAAGGGATTAAGTCTAAAGAATTGGGTGGAAGCCATTAACTGTACAAATTACATATTTAATCGCACTCCCACAAAGGCTCTTAAAAATATAACACAGGAAGAAGCATGGACTGAACTTAAGCCAGAAGTAAGTCACTTCAGTGTATTTAGCAATGTAGCATGTGCTCACATTCCTGAAAGGAAAAGGAAAACATTGCAGCCTAAAAGTGAGAAGTGTATATTTGTTGGTTATTCTAAATTTTTCAAAGGTTACATATTTTTGCAACCTCATTTTAATGAAATTATTATTAGAATATATGTTAAACTTGATGAAAATCTCTTGGCATGGAAGCCTAATTCGATGGTTGTGCCATCTATGACCTGCAAGCCATCTTCGACGTTTATGCCTTCTTCTGTTCATATTCTGGTTTCTTCTTCTTCAAATGGTGACAATGAATATGAAAATACACCTCCACATGCTCACTTTCCTCCAGATGAGTCCATTGAACCTAAACCTACACCAACACCACCGCTTCCTAGATGAGTTTGTTCAACATAATAAGCAACTGGTGATCTTGTCGGCAATCCTTCATATCATCCTTACACCCGTTCATAGTTCTAGTGGGCCTCTTCTCTTTTGGCTCAAGTTTCAAAGACTCGTGATCTAGAGACATTTGCAAAAGCTTCAGGTCATCTAGATTGGGATACAACAATGAATGAAGAGTGTCATTCTTTAATGGTAAATGGTAATTGGTATCTTGTACCTCTTCCGAAAGGAAGAAAACTTGTCAGATATAAATGGGTCTACAAAAATAAGTGTGCATAAGATGGAAGTGTTGAAAGACAAAAAGCTCGGTTAGTTGCCAAAGGATTTTCCCAAGTTGAAGGAATTGACTATAATGAAACCTTTTCCCCTGTATCCAAAATGAATTCCATCTTCCTTGTTCTAGTTCTTGTAGCCTCACATAAATGGGAGGTACATCAAATGTCTATACCAAGAAAGTAGGAATCCATCTCATAATCCTTCTTCTTTATGTTGATGATCTTATCCTCATTGGTAGTGACCTAAAACTTTTAAGCCATGTGAAAACCATTCATAAGAAGAAATTTGAAATGACAAACCTAGGATTTTTGCACTATTTCCTTGGTCTCCAAGTTTTTCAAACCAAGGAAGGAATTTTTCTTTCATAGTCTAAGTATGCTTGTGACCTTCTTCGTCGTTTTCACATGGAAGATTCAAAACCAACCCCTTCTTCCTTCCAATATGGAGTCAAACTTGCTGCCACATGTACTTCTCCTGAAGTTGATACCACTTTGTATGGTCAGTTAATTGGTAGCCTCTTATACTTGAATCATACTTGTCCTGATTTTTCATTTGTTGTGGGTCTTGTTGCCCGGTATATGCAAACACCCCATGAAATCCATTGTAAAGCAACTCAAAGAATATTTCAATATGTCTAAGGTACAGTTCAGTTTGAGATACATTAAAGTTTAGGGGGGACTCATTTATTGGTTGATTTCACTAATTTGGATTGGTCCAGTGACCCTAATGATTGAAAGTATACTGCAAGTTATGTTTTCAGCCTTGGTTTAGGACCTGTCACTTGGCATGTAAGAAACAAAAAACTATTTTTCTTTCGTCAGCAAAAGCAGAGTATCGAGCAACAGTTAAAGCAAGTCAGGAAACCTTGTGGCTTCGACAAATCATTTCAGAGTTTGGATTCTAGCAACAACATCCGACCAACCTTTGGTGCAATAATCAGAGTGTCAATAAGCTCTCTAAAGACCCATTTCAACATCAACACAAAAAACACATCGAGCTACACATGCATTTCATCAAAAAGCTCATTCATGATCGAGTTATTGAAGTGTTATCGAGCTACACATGCACTTCATCAACAATACCAATAGCATATTCATATCCAGGTACAAGTTAAGCAGTCGAGTCATTCTCAACAATATGCCCGTCTACCAGTCTTATGCCCTGCCCAAACTAGAACTAATCTTTCATTGGCCTTGAATTATGTTGTACGAATGACTCTACTGCGACCACCACTATGTATCGATCCTAGCTCACACACAAACCAACATGTTGAGCCCGAGAAGTCGATGTTGTTGGTCCTAGTGTTTCCCATGTGGTAGGTGGTGTTGTTGTTGGCAGTGTTGGATCTAGAACTAGTTAGGTTGTGCAAAAATCGGGTACAACTATAGATGTACCAAAAGTCAAAACAGGTCTTAGTGATCCTAATAGTCAAATTGAGACCAGACATGAGGGTTGGTTTCCTCTTTCTTTTTCACGCTAAGGAGAGCTGATATGAAAGAATTGGGGAAGGTGAAGCTCAAGGCGCTTATGGAAGAGATCCTTAGGATACCCAAAATAATAGGTTGGTCTCATTCAAGGAAAAAACATCTTTGTTAACAAAAAAAACCATCTCAAAGTCCTAGAAGTCCTACAAATAATTGCAGAATGAAGAAACTCTTCCTCGATCAATTGTATAATATGCAAATTTGTTTAACACTTGCATTGCCTAGATACACACTACCTCAAGAAAAGGCTTATTGCATTATAACACACAACAACAAATGATAATATTATACATATTTTAAATTAGTAAATGTCAAAGTTGTGGATTTCATTCCCTTGATTAATAAGGAATATTCAAAATGACCTAAGACTGCCAAATAATAATCGTATACATATTTTAGATTCTTTTAGGAGATTTAAGGAATGCAAAACATGGAGGACAATGTGCAGAGCCGCTAGAGTCTCCACGACAACAAGGAGATATGTGCCCGCTCCGAGATTGTAAAGAGGGTCGGCAACGGAACTTATTCGGACATGTACAGCGGGCAGATAAAGGAGGATGGTCTGAGAGTATAATGATCAAGATAATACTAGCACAGCCACAATTATGTGGCTGATTAACGTCGAAAGGCATATTTATTTTCAAACAAATGCTAATTTGTCTATTTCCAAACGTCAGCCACCAGAAACATGAAACGCCAAGATCTTACCACTCTGTGCCAATACCTTAATATTTTCTAATCAAGTAGGCGTGGCAATAAGTTAGTGAACACAGTGATTTTTAAACACCATTAGGTAAATGTAAAAAAGTAAACATATAAACGGATGTCTTTATAACAACTCAGAAGTTAATGGATGAAATCAGAGCCATTCATTTATTGTGGTCCCACTAAGAATATTCTAGGCATATTTAATTTCATCCATAGAAAAAGTATTAAGAACTAAAAACCTATTAAATGTGCCCATTGCCAATAGGTATACTAATGGAACGATTATTTTGACAAAGCCAAGCCAAGCCATCATTTAAGGTTAACATGTTTAAACGTTCTATGTTTTGGTGGGTACTTTAACCTAATTTGGTGATATAAATTTGGACAAAATCACTATTTTTTGTTTTTTAAATTGTATTCTTTAATAGATGGATTAGGATTCAACATGCTGAAAAATCCTTGGAACATTAGGATTATACAAACTTAGCTAGTCAAAGATGTAAATCCAATCATTCATCATCTAAAATAAATAAAATCAATGAGAGAAAATCTGCCCAAAATAATAGCCAGAACAATTAGAATACATTTTTAGAATACATTTTTAGTGGGCCCAATGGTTAAGAACATGTGTTTCCTCTTAAGAGGTCACAGATTCAAATCCAGAGGGGAGAGGTTCTTGACTATCAAAGCTCTTGGAAAGAGATTGAGGCGTTGCAGAGGCTTTCTGGGTGCCCCGATGTTATGAGGCTCTATGAGTGGTTTTGGAGAGAAAATGAAGAAACAGTTATGGTTTATGGTTTTTGAGTTTCTGCTTTTTGTCTATAACTAACTTTTGAACCTCTGTAAAGATTCTTTTCATTTATGTCCTACGAAAAAACAATAGAAGCTAGAACTTTATGTTTTCTCGTTATTATAAAAAGAACTTAGAAGCTGTTGGATTCTAAATTTTGGTTTATAAGCATGTTAAAATAGTCAGATTAGCATTACCTGCAGAAAAGTGTTTTTCCTCGAATACATAACTCCATCAATAACTATTGCTTACAAAGACAAGGAAGAAATATGGTATGCAAACAATATATATAGGTTTTATGTGACCGAAGTGGTACAGGCGCTGGAGTATTTGCATATTTGCATGAGTAAGGGATAGTGTATAGAGATCTGAGCCAGAGAACATATTGTCCAAGACAATGGTCACATTATGCTTACTGATTTCGATCTCTCCCTTCATCTATCCTCTCATGTTATTCAAACCAGATCAGGACATGAATCTGCGTATAGTTACAATTTCAGTTCAGAAGAGGAGAGATAGTCCAGAATTTTCTTCAAACAGACTGAGCCAAGATATATGTACCTTTTAATATAAAATGAACTGTATGTATTTACCTGGTAGCTAAATAAAATACCCACATCTACTGTGTAAAAACGAACAGACTGAGCCAAGACATATGTATCTTTTAATATAAAATGAACTGTATGTATTTACCTAACAAAGAATAAGGTGGAGATTATGCAAAGAGATGGTTTGATACCTGGAATACCTATGGCACATTTTTAAAAAATTCGAATTGATTTGGGTTGATTATCACTCTTTACTACACGCGCTTCTCCTTAATTACAACTGCTAGTCCACTTGTACTGGAAGCTAGAAGCCGACGAGTAAGGAAATTGTTATTTAAGAATGCTTAATTTTCCTGAGTTCCAACTAGCTTAGTTTTCTAAGTTCCGAGGTATTTTGACTTTTAACTAGTTTCTATTCCATTGATGAATTTTCAAGCTTTCTTAAGTTTTCTTGCTATTTTGGTTAAACAACTCCCATTCAAGTTCAGTTTTAAACAACTTTTTTAATATTTTTATTTTAAAATCAGCTTACATCATCCATATTCATATCTCTCTTCAAAATAAGAACACCATAGAATATCCATGTCCATATTTATCCAAAACCTATGTTTAGTAAATTGAAGATTAACATGATTGTAAGTTAGTTTTATTAGCCATACACTTTGACATCTCCACCATTTATTCATAGTTTTATTACCATACACTTTGACATCTCCACCATTAATATGATCTCATTTTTCTAGATATATTTAGAATTAATATAATCTCATTTTTACAACATACATTTACAATTAATATTTCATTTTCTAAAGATATATTTACAATTAATATTTTATTTTCTAAATGTGTATCATTTTATTTCTCTCTACAGAGTTGATATTATCTCTCTATGTGTACCATAACATAGCATTTTTTAAAAGACGTAGGAGAAATAGTTCAACACGAACTCCAGGGTGAATTGAGGGATGGTCGTCTGTTAATTATTAAAATATAATGTTTGTTTGAAAAATTCATTTTCTGTTTGCCTATTGCATATTGATACGATGCCTTTTAAAAACCATTCAGAAGCAATGCTAACTCTCTAAATACCCACACTATAGATTTCTTATATCATCTCTTTTGCACTATGTTTTGTGTTTACTTTAATGGATACCTAAAGGTGGTGCAAGTTTAGGACGTGCAAATTGTGTTTTCGCTCAAAGTGAAGCATATAATTTCGGAATATAAAGCAGAGGCAATGGCAATGATTTTAGACATTCATCAACCCAATCCTCCAGCATGCTAATTCTCCTTTGATTTGGTGCCAAAACCTAGAAGCATAAATGAAACATAAGTGGAAACATTATCTTGATCCTAAGCTCTATTGTGGAGGTTGTGTCAGTCATAATAGCATTCCAAACTATTGTATCCAAGTTGAAAATCTGATTGCAAAATTTGAATGTTCCAAACGATGGTATTGAAGTTGCAAATCTGAGTACTGCTCATTTATTTAGGATAGAGAGATTTGTATGAGTACAACTCATTTGTTTACATCACAGAGATTCGTAGGTGTATTTTAATTCTGTTGATTTTTTTAATTGTGCTTTCAAATAAACCTCCAAAATACTTAGTCCCTAAGCTTAGGGAAATCAGCTACATGGAGTATGCAGTCTGAATCATATCATTCCACTGGTGGAATCTCAATCTGTATAAATCTGATTTGCTTCCTATCCCTTCACCTCACCTCCAAATGTGTTGGAGACAAACAAAGAGGCAATAAACAAAATGATTAAATTCATATGTTAGGGTTTCAATAAGTCCACTGTAGACACATTGGAAAATCAGGTCAGCTGAGATCAAACATCAAATAACTCACAAGTGTTTCATTAATTGAAATAGTACCTTACAGATTTTTAAGGTTTGAATCTTATGATAAAGAGAATCAATAATGGAAGAAATATATTTAAATTTATTTATTTAAGCTCTCCTCATATTTTATTAAAAAACTAATAATCTAACATATACAATTTCATAAATACACTTAAATCTATTTATTTAAACTCCCCTCATATTTTATATATTATTGACTTTCAAAACAATTTTAAATTTATCATATGACAGGGACATGGCCAGTTTCAAATTTATCATATGGTAGGAACATCACAATTAAAGTAGCCATTTTATAGTGGCACTTGTTATCACCCTCCAATATTTATTATAGGGTAATTTATTTATTTTTACAGGGTAATTTGACTTTTTTTAATGAAGATAATTTGAATTTTTTTCTAATGATTAGAAAGATATATATTATTTTATCTCATGATATTATATGACTTTTACCTTGTTAATTATTATTTTTTAATTATTTGTTGGCTTGTTGGAAAGAGTATTTATTTATTATAGGATAATTTATTTATTTTTAAAGGGTAATTTGACTTTTTTTTAATGATGATAATTTGAATTTTTTTTCTAATGATTACTAAGATATATATTACTTTATCTCATGATATTATATGACTTTTACCTTGTTAATTATTATTTTTTAATTATTTGTTGGCTTGTTGGAAACAGTATTTATTGTATAGAGTGTTTTTGTCCTCTTTACTTGCATGTGCAAAGGAGGTATGGATGTATGTTAGTTTATGTTTTTCTTAATAATAAAAGGAATAATTAATGGAACAAGTCTTTACTTTTGTTTGTAAATTATTTGTTTGAAAGATTTTTAAGTAAGATAAAAAAGGTAATGGATAAGTAGGAAGTCAATTTTAAATATATGTAAAAGCAATTGCTCCTAGTATATAACTGATTTGCCAGTGAACCGAGCTTTTTTGGTGGTTGTTTCATCTAAATGAAAAATATGGAAAGTATCCTCAACAATGAAATTGAAAATAGTATATAACTGGCTAGCTAGTGAACCGATCTTTTCAGTGGTTGTTTCACCACAATGAAAAGTATGAACTGGAAAGTATAACTTGAATTCAAAATGGACTGCAGTCTTATACCATTAGTCTACCTGTTCAAGAACATGTATTTTTTTGCTTCCGGCCAACCCATCCCTGATACAATTTGGATGTGGCTTTGCATATTTCCATATCTTTTCAACTTTAGTTTAAGATTTCCGTTACTTGTTTGGTAAGTCTTCTCTATGTCATGTGTATCTATTCATCCTGAATTGAGATAGATATATTCATACTAAACGAAAATAGATATTGAATGTGGCTTTGCATATTTCCTTATCTTTTCAACTTTCGTCTAAGATTTCCGTTCCTTGTTTGGTAAGTCTTCTCTATGTCATGTCTATCTATTCATCATGAATTGAGATAGATATATTCATACTAAACGAAAATAGATACATTACTTACTGGACACATAAGAACTCGAAGACCAATTAATTGTGATTACAAAGATAAGCTTGGCTCAACCTTGGATCAAAAACCTTAATAGCCATAATCTTTCTTGATGCATTATCTTATTAGTCCCTACCGCATAGAGGGACTATAGCGATCGATAAATCGTTGACTTCATATATGATTGGAATTTCCATATTATCTATTGTTGGAACAAGGGAACTGAAAACATCGATTTATATATGTTGGCATATACATCGATTTATATATGTTGGCATATCTAAAATATTTGATCGTATATGATCTTTTTTGAATCATATATTTTGTTATGCATTCGTCGATGGTGGATTAATGCAAGCATTAATTCGAATGTTTGGTTTAGCATTTTATGCTAGGTAAATTTATGGCAATGTTAGATATGGTGGCATATCCAAAGTTTGGCTTTCCAAAACATTCTGTGGTGTTCGAACTATTGTTACAAAAAATATAATTTTTCTTTTTGGGATACGTCAGAGTCCTGCCACATTGAATTTTTTTCTTAAATGTTTACAGTGCATTTCTGACAGACTTAAATGTTTATGTAACAGGCTTGGTAGTGTTGAATGGTTACTTAACAAGCTTGTTACAAGACATTTTCTTTTGTTTTTAAAATTTTTATGCTCCAGCGACATTGTTGGTTCGGTGGTCTATGCTTGTGTTTTGCATGCCACTGATTTTTTATTTGCATGTTGTCGTTTCTCTTGCTTGTCTGCTCGTGTTGTTGCAGTTTGGACGTTTGGGTTTCTACAATCGCGATTGGAACAACATCGTTCCTTGGGGGGTGGTTGTTGCTTGCTTCTTTTTTCGTTGTATGTTGTTTATTGTTGCTTGATTCGACTTTGCAGGGTACCGATCATGCGCCTGCAATTGGGCCTTTTAGTGTTTCTTAGTTGGGTTCTTGTTTGGTGCTTGTTCTTGTTTGGCCATAATTTGCAAATGTTGGGATGCTGCATCTACAGTTGGATCGTTGGTCGCATTTTGTTTTGTACTGCAGTTTGCATAGAATACTATTAAGATAAAATAACAGACTAAAGAATTGCAGGCAGTGTAAATTGCATCTGTTACGCGTTGAAGCAAAGTTTGTTGGCCTTAAAATATATTTGATGGTTGTCGATGTTTTTTATATGGATTATGTGTTACTATGGTTTTATAGTTATGACAATGGCTTTTGCTGTGTGGAAGATATAGTTGTTCTCTCCCTTTTACTTTCCTGTTTGACTCTAGTTTTTAGCGTTTATATGGTCATTCTGAGCAATCGTCGTTCAGTTGCATAGTTAGCCACTTTTATGGACACGACTTTGCGAATAGGTTCTATTGGACTATGACAGATCGTGTTCGGTGTATACATTAGCTTTCCTGAATTAGTTTTCTTTAAAAGAATCTTGGGCAGAAGAGAATGCAATTTATGAAATTATAGGTTTCCTAGACCACGGAGCCGTCATCCCATACTTAGCCAGTTTTTGCATTGCAGGTTGACGGGGTAGGCAGCTGAAAATTGACAATCGGAGAGTTCCGCGATATACAAATTGACAATCGATCAGCAGCGAGAGTTTCGCGATCATTCCGACCGACTGTAGTTGGGTTCCATACTTAGCCAGTATTATGGATGTGCCTTCACAGATAGGTTGTATCGAACTATGGTGTATACATTAGCATTTCAAAATTAGTTTTCTTTAACAGTAGGGCTCCTAGACAGAAAACATTGAAATTTATCAAATTATAGGTTTCCTGGACAGCATAGATTAAACATAGGAAATATGTAATTTTATAGAGTAGATATATACAGCCTGCACGGAGCCGTTATCCCATACTTAATCAGTTTTTGCATCACGTATTGTCAGGGTAGGTGGCTGAAAATTGACAATCGGAGACTTCGGCGATATAGAAATTGATAATCAGACTTGCGGACTATTTGAATTTGAAGGCCATCATGTCCAAAAAAGTTAACATTGTCGAAATAGTTTACTTTATGTGTGTTTTACATACCCTGGTGGACAAAAAACACAAAAAAAAATAGTGAGCATTTTTTGGATCGCGATTTCTTGGAATGGCGGGCTCTAGGTTCGGTCCATGTTGTTCTGTGTCCTACAAATAGCATGGACAGTTCCGCGATATACAAAATGAAAATCGGGCTTGCGCACTATTTGAATTTCAAGGGCTCTTGCAAAACAACTATCATTCTTGAATTACTTTTCTTTCCATACGTTTTACATACACTCATTAACAAAAACAAAACAATAGTAGTAATGTATGTTACATAGGGCTCCATCCCCGCTACCTTCTGCACTTCCCAATACACATTAAATATGCTTTGAAAAGTTAGAATCGAGCAGACAGGTTCGAAAACATGGGCTTTAATAATTGGATAGCTCGAGGGAATCTCCAATTTAAATGAATAGACAGCCAAATATTATGGGATCTGGTAATTTGTTTTTGCCTGCATTTTAAATTTGCGAAATTTTTTCTTTTTTTTTCCTTGTGGAGTTTTAGTTTTGTTCAAAGCTTCAGCATAGTTCACGAACGTGTCAGCGACAGAGACCTTGATGTCATGTCCCTCTTTAATATTGTGCATTTTGAAATGATGGGCTTTAATAACTGGAGGACATCTCCCATTAAAATGAATAGACAAGCGAATATTATGGGATCTGGTAATTTCTTTTTGCCTACATTTTGAATTTGCGAAATACTTTTTATTTTATTTTTTGTTTGTGCAGTTTTAGTTTTCTTAAAAGCTTCGGCAAAGTTCATGAACGTGTCACCCACAGAGGCCTTGACGTCATGTCCCTCTTTAATATTGTGCATATCTTAGATGTCAGATTTCAGAATCTGCTCGAAAATGGAAATTTTAATATGTGCTGGTAGTCACTATTGAGCGTACATATTCAAAAAGATTGGCATTAATAAGTGAAAATATTGAGAACATCTGTCATTAAAACGAATCAACACAAAATCTACGACAGACCATCCAACCTTTCTTTTAAATACTTATTGCCATTTCTCTCTATGATCAAAGAGTTGTGTTTTAGGGTGCCTTCGTTCTAATGTTCTTGGTCATGCACATGTAAGACAACTTAGAGATGTGATTGACAAGCAGATGAAAGAATAGAGTCTGGTTTTATGTGACGTGAGCTTTGAGTAAAAACAAAACTTTGTTATACAAAGAGAAACTCAGAGAGGATGAAAAAAACAGAACACTAATTGGTGTTCTCCCTATGTTTGATGCTTTGGTTCATTGAAAATGTTGGCTAGAGATTTGTTGGTTGAACTTCTTTGTTTTATTATTGAGAATTGTAATCGATTTTGAGGTCGGGTGAAAAACAGTTCTTCGTTTAATTATATAGCTTCTTCCAACAACACAAATTTGACAAGTGTATCGAGTTGTACAGATTGCACAAGTATTTGTCTACCTCAGAGGCGGGTAGAAAAAACTATATGGGTGGATAAAATGACATATTATCACTACAAAATATTATATTTCATAGTATGATGACCTGCATGTGGGTCTGGTATCCGACTTGATAGAAAGCTATGTTCTTTGTGAAAGTTTTTTCGGTTTCCTCTGGATGTAGTTGCAGAATCTACATATTTGGCATCACCTCTGAACATTCCAGACCTTTCTGTGGGCTTCCATATCTCCATGTCTACGAAGAAAGATATATTTTGATGCCATTTGCAGCATTTGATACACTTTCCAGACCTGTTCTAGTGCATTCTACAACATTTGATGCACTTGCCACACCTCTACTAGTTGAAGAAGTTATGTACCTCAATAGAGTTTCTTTTTGCATCTAGGTTGGACTTTCCTTCCAATTTACTGTAATAAAGCAAAGAAGTTCCACATATAAATCCTCAGGTAGGTTTCTCAACCAAACAGATGATCGAATATAGGGAGAATACTAGTCACTACGTACTTGATTTATTTTCCACTGCTTTAGCTGTTGTGACATAGAATGACTCCTTCCACTTTGAAATCAGCCTGAATGGAATTTGTAAGTTGTCTCGGATGTCAAGGGTCAAGAACATTGCAAGCAAAGCACCTTAAACCCCAACTTTTCGACAGCATAGGGAAATTAATACTTGACAAAGAATGGAATGTTGAATAAACAGGCATTGCAAGACGACCATATCTGGAAGAGAGAAGATATTCAAAAAAGTGGGATAGATGTACTTGGTAGCACCGATTAAGTACAAAACTTATAAGAAGCTTCATCAATGTACATATTTTAAATTGGTCGACGACAAGCAAAATCACAATCATTGTCGAAAATAGCGTCAGTTGTATTTTGTAACCCACCTTATTTGAATATAGAATAATTTTGGTTTATTTTTTAACAGTACTTTCCAATTTCTGGTATTTGTTTTAATTGTATTTTCTACCTTCTTCCCCTGTGTGGTTAAACATGAAACACAAGGTTTTGATTATGCTGCCCAGTACTTCAATCTAAATAAAACCTGGCATGTTCTTTGTTTACATTTTACATGTAAGAATAATTTTTCATGGGCCATACTTATGTGGTGGTGGCCCTGTATTTAAAGAAAGAAATTGGAGGACTCGTGTTGCTCCCATTCTTCGGGTTCCATGAATAGAATTAATAATGAGTAACGACAAGGTGGCTGAACTGTTGACGCAATGTTCCTGTGAAGTTTGTTGGATATATTGCAGTTTCTTCTATTTGATAATATCCGTGCATATACACTAATATCAATAGTATTGGAATAAATACAAAAAAACTTCCTCTTCGGCAAAGCTTAGGAAATTATGTTTGGGTTTGTGGTATTAAACAACTATGTCCATTGTTCTGTCATATACATCTTCCAGCCTAAGAACTTTCGTAATCTGCAATTTATGCTTTAATTACTTAAAAGTCACACCAAATTTTGATTGCATTTAATTTAATTTAGATATTGATGTTTATGGAGAGACGATGTTTGTTGATCTCATTACAACGAATACAAGATGAATAGATGATAAGGAGTTTATGTCGCCGAGACCACACTGCAAATTCATGTTTCTTGTTGCGCTATGTACATGTTGCAGTAAAAAATTTTGAGGTTCCAGCAAAATTTGCAAGCCAAGAAGCATCTTACAGATTGGGAGATCATTTTCATTTGAAACAACCAATCCATTAATATATATTACTATGAATACTATTCAGATAAATATGAAAACTGTGTTCATTGATAGATTCTAGTATGAAAAATATTGAAATAGATATCATAACTTTGTCTTGGCCAATACTTGCCCAGTTATCTGGGCACCAGGCCCTGGGTTCGCGGTACCCAACACCTATGTCCCCTGCTTTGTCATATATATGTTGCAGCGAAACAACGTCAATGATTTGTTCCTTTCCATACTTGGCCAATTTTATGCCCGCCGCTACGAGGTCGACGCTTGCGAACCCAGCTGCTTATTGTTCCGCAATATATATCTTGCACTGAAAAGATTCATGATCTACAATTTCACTGCAGGTTCCTCGTACACATAGACTTCATTCAAAGCATTTTTTGTTGTTTTCCATCCCTATCAACTTCGCATCCTTCCTGATATACATCAACAATGCTCTTACTAGTGACAAGTGGACAAAGTGGTACGAAAGATACCTCTGTCAGCTGCAATTCATGATTTAACATCTTCATCTATATCCTCGCACGACGGATCCGACCAAGCATTGTTCCTTTCCATACTTAGCCAATTTTATGCCCGCCACTGCGGGGTCGGTGCTTGCAAACCCTGATGTTCTTCTACGAGATACTTAGTTCTTTTTCCCTTCTCTTGTTCCCACATATTATCTACAATTCCACTTCCAACACCTCCGTCCTTTTTCCCTTATTTCTTCCCATGTATTATGGGACTATAAAATATGGACATGATATTCTATAAAGCACACACAAATTCTGCGTTCCATACCTAGCAACATTTTCGATCGTGGGTTCTCGGGCGCATAGGCGAGCTCAAAAATGGGGCTCCATTGTTCCGTAGCCTACAAATAGCACCCAAAATTCCGCGATATACAAATTGACAAGCGAATTTGTGGACTATTTGAGTCAACATTACACTTTCATTGTTCTGTGTCCTCCAAACAACAATCCCAGTTCCACGATATAGAAATTGACACACAGAATGTAGAAATGGCGGAGTGTAGATTGCCATTATTTACGGATGCCAATCCCTGTGAAGTATCTAACAGTATCTAAAAATTCATTTAGAATACTAAATTAGCACTTATTAGTGACAACTGGACACAGAGGTATGAAACAGTTGGAATTGCAATCTCCACAATATACAAATTGACTACCGGACATCGTCTGCTCTTCCGTCTTACAAATTATGCATTCAAATGTTAGGAGAAATACAATTAGAAGGTCCGAGCCTCGCCTCCTCTGTGGATACCTTCTTAGCCTGTTTTGGATCCTCCTTTTGGCGGGTTCACAAAATATGCAGCTCCAGCACTGGCAGGTTGGCATATCTTTATTTCCATCTATACAATCAGACGAAAAATCCGACCGACCGTTGTTGCTTTCGATACTTGGCCAATTTTATGTCCACGGTTCCCACGTTGGGACCAATTTCAGTTCCATCTATATCCTTGCATGGAGAATTGAACCGGTAGCTATTCCTTTTCATACCTACCGACATTTCTTATCACAGGTTCTCGGGCAGGCGGGCTCAAAATTGGCCCTCCATTGTTGCGTGTGTTACAAATAGCACCCAAAATTCCACAATATACAAATTGAGAAGAGGAGTTGCGGACTGGCTGAATCGACATTGTACTTCTATTGTGTCGTGTCCTCCAAATAGTCCTTCAAGTTCCGCGATATACAAATTTACACATGGAATGCAAGGCTGGCGAGGTGGAGATTGCCATTCTTTATGGATACTAATCCCTATGAAGTATTTAACAGAATCTAAAATATTATTTTCAATACTAAGTTACCTCTTAGTACTGACAACTGGACACAGGTGCGGGTCTGACATCATCCGCTCTTCTGTGTTACAAATTATGCATTCAAATTATTTACTTCGGTCCTCCGCAATATACAAATTGACTACCGGGTTCACATCTTGTATTCAAAATTTCCCTGATCTACAATTCCACCGCCGACTCCTTTCTCCTTTTTCCCTTTTCTTCTTCCCCTGCATTATGGCTCTCATTATCTCCATGTATATAATCACACCTTAGGCAATTTTATGTCCATGGTTGTTGGGTTGGCAATCTACAATTCTATAGCGTGCTCCTCGAACTCGCAAGCTTCACTATACCACGGTTGACAAATGTGCTTCCTAATATACATTTTATATGCTCTTACTAATGACTCTTACAAGTGACAGTTGCACACAGCAATACAAAACCGTTCGCATGCAACCATTCGCAACATAGAAATTGAGTACCGGGTTCCGACATCGTCCCCTCTTCCGTGTTACAGATTGTGCATTCAAATGTTCCGAATAATACAATTTGACCATCCATACCTCTGACCCTATTTTGGATCCTATTGTTCACGGATTCAGGAAATATCAAATTCTTAGTCAGTGTTTCAGGTTAGCGCATTCAAAGCCTACTACTTCTTCTTCCCTGATATGCATATTGCACTCAAAATTTTCTTGATTTACATTTCCACCGCGAACTCGTTGGTCCTTTTTCCATTTTCTTCTTCCCTTGTGTTACACATTATTTTCGTCATCCCTATGACCGTTAATGATGTAAACCTATATGTTGCCTTCAGAGGGGTTAGTGGCCTGAGTTCCTGAAGAGAGAAGGGAGAAGAACTTTTCCTCAGAAAAGAAGTTGCATTTTCTTGTGTAAAAACCTTATAAAAAAGGAAGTTCGCAGGTTGCCTATGTATTAGGGTGCTAGAATGCTTGATTCTCGCAGGCTGCATCATAGCTAGGGTGTGAACAATTCGCAGGTTGCACTATAAGCAGGGTGCGAGAATGCTTACACGTGGGAAAAACGAGTGTTTTCTTGAATCTTCTAGAAGGAGAAACTTCCATGGTGAGGTGGCATCCGAATGGTTTGGATCTTACTCGCTTTCATGATTTAGTGGGATCATCCTATCCTCCTCACCTTATCCTCTTCAACTTATAAAAGGAGAGGATGTCTCATGGAGAAGGGGTTCTTGAGCTTGTTAGCTTTGGTCAGCTTTGGAGCTCTTGGGATTGTTAGCTTGGTTAGAGTGGCTTTGAGATTTGTTTTGTCAAGATAGATTGTGAGTAGGAAGCGACATTTAAACGGTATGTCACCCATCCCTCTTTAGTTAGTAAATCCAATATTTAAAACTTAAGGAAAGCGTTATGTTCTGGTGTGTTTTGTTCTAGATCCAGGTGGATCTAGGGAGATCAGTTAGTGTCCGCACCTACCGATTAGTCCGATAACACCTTGTATTATCTCTTTGTGGTTATATACATAATCGCATTTCTATAAACATGGGTTCTAGCATTGGCGGGTTGAGATATCTTTATCTCCATCTATATAATCATGTGACTCCTCCGACCGACCGCTATTTCTCTCCATACTTAGCCAATATTATCACCACGGTTGGTGGGTTACGCGTATTGCAATCAAAAAGTTCTGAGACATACAATTTGACCATGACACCCTCACCTTCAACAGTTGTACCTTGCAACCCTATTTTGTAGCAGTTTTTTTCCCTTGCCCATGACCTCCATACTTTCTTGCTATGCAATTAGAAACCTTTGATGCTAACAGGTCACCATGCAGGAACCATCAACATTGTCATTAATGGGCAAAAAAATCAAGGAGATATCCCATTATTACGTATTAAACCAAGATGTGCGGAAACTTATTTTTTCCCTTCTGATTGTTCATCTCCAACATGCGTTGTCATGTTGGGTTGCTCAAGAAATCTGCAATGCGTAATCGCTCATTGCAATATCCACCATGTTCGCATTTCTATATATGCAATTAGTAGTGTTTAATGTTAACAACGCATCATGCAACAACTGTCCAGATTGTCATTAATCAACGAAAGTCTCGAGGACATCTCCCATTCACATGCTTTCGACCAAAATTTGCGCAGGGTTATATTAGCCCTTTCAACCTTTCATTTCATTCATCATCTGGAACAAATAAATGTCTTTGTAGACCTATGGCAGCGGGTCAACAACAGTTTTGTGGAGATATAGTAAATATGTTTGCAGAAGGGGAACAAAGGTTCCAGTGGTCCAGGGCATACTTTTATTATTCATCTCGTTCCGCCCAGAACGAAGTGATTTGGACCTCTGAAATCGCTCGTACAAGCTGCATCCCTGAGGTTTTTGACTGTAATGAGGTGGTCTCTGGGTGCGCTGAAAAATATATTTCAGGCCAAAGAATTATTCCACTGCGCAACCATTCTCCTGTTTCTTTGTCACCTCATCTCTTCCGCGAGATGTTGAAATTGTTGAAACCAACATTAACGTTCAAAGGACAAGACTGCAACCAGTTTCTAGAAAAACATCATAACGGGTTGGACATCTTATCCGACTTCCTCGAAGACCCGACAACAGTTCTTGAAGATATCACAAGGCTCCAGGTAAGTTCCTTTAGAAATCCATTCAGGAAAATTGCTTGGTTGTTTACAACAATAACGGGACAGACATCCACAACAAGCATTTCCTATATAATTATTTACATTTTGTATTTCACAGTAAAGGAACAATACATTTTCAATCGGGGAAAGCTAATCTACATTGAACTCTGTTCCCAGTTGTCAGGATTCAAATAATCGAATAAATTTTATATGTCATCCTACTTGATTTTCACAATTGTGTATTGTTGCTCGTTTCCAAAACTTTCTCTTTCCAATAAAATAAACTGTGGATTCGACCCAATAACATTTTGGCATGATGCCCTGTTGATACACAAGGCCTCCCATTGTTTTTATGAATTTTTTAATGGATTTGTCTTAGTTTTCAAAGATTTATTGTTAGGCAAGGATGCTCTGCGAATGTCTGGCCACGCAAGCAAGTTTTTGAACAAGAAGAGAACACTTGAGCAAAAGAAAAATCATAGTCTCCTCATGGTATTTGGCTCTAAGGAAAATCCTGCCTTCCTTCCATGCCACATCACGAACAAGATTTTTGTTGTAGAAATAGAAAGGCAATACAACCGCTGATTGCATTTTTTCCATGACAAGAAAAAAAAACAGTTCATTCCTCTGCCCTGGAAAGTTGAAGACTTCGTGTGCAGAAACATCAATAATATTGATGAGTTTGCTGCCCATTTCAAGAAATTGAACCTAGCGTACACTGAAAAGCTAAAAGGGTTAGACCCCAATGGCATTTTTGGAAAACATTTATTGGGCGTTGGCTTTAACACCTCTTTTATCCATAGACACCCAACCCAAGATAGGGACAGTGTCGACAACAATCCTGCTTCTGCCCATTGCGATGCAGAGACATTGCAAAGTGCAACTGAATTGTACAGACAACATGGCAATGTATCCTGTGAGAAGAGTACCCAGCCCCCCGCTAGCACTCCCAAGAGCATGACACCATGGAGCATCACTTCGACGATCCATCCCAGTAAGAAAGCAACCCAGAAATCTTCAAATGGAGGAGGAGATAAGAACCCTCCTTGCATAAATATTGATAGTTCTCACAAAGTTCCACTAATGAAGAAGAGAAAAAACAATGCAGGCCACGCAGAGGAGCCCAAAATTGACAGTGGAAAACTGCAAATTGAAATTGAAGCT
Source organism: Picea engelmannii (assembly GCA_009831015.1). Lineage (NCBI taxonomy): Eukaryota > Viridiplantae > Streptophyta > Pinopsida > Pinales > Pinaceae > Picea > Picea engelmannii. The sequence continues at coordinate 703,928 of ML779694.1, read as the reverse complement.
GAGCAGATGCAAAAAATTGGGTCGTCCGCGGTGGACATATCTGACACCGAATTTTTTGACATAGATAAATCCTTCGTGATCCAGAGCCCTATTTTTGACAACCAATCTAAAAGTATGGTCACTGAAAAGAGAGATGTAACAAATAGGAAAGGCAAATCTCGAACAAAGATTGACTTTAACCAAATGACCCCTTCCAAAATCTGCTCATTTCACCAAGTAACCGGTGACGTTCTTCATGATTCCATTAGAGGAATGGAGACAGATTATGCCAATCTGAAACAACGCCTCAACGAATTTGAACAGGATTTCATTGCAACACTAGAATTTTCTAGTCCTTTGGCAAAAATTGTGCCTTCTACCACTATAGCGAAGATGAAAGTATCCTCTACCCTCCTTGCATGCTCCAGAGCCCTTGTAGAGAAAAAAATCAACAAAATAATGCAGCTAGTTACTGAAGCCTGGGAAACATCACAAAATTTAGTTTCCTTCGGAAAGAAGGCCAATGATTTGCTTGAAAAATTGGAGGAAAATTTAAAAAATGAACAACTTTTATGTCATCAGGTGCTGGACCCTTTTGCCAACTATGCCTTGAACACATCGGAACTAAAAAGAAGACAGGAGAAACTCCCCTCCCCAAAGCGCACCAAAAAATTAAAAGCATACTGGCAAAAAAAAATTGAGAACCTGCACCTCATTGTCAAATCATGTAAACAAGTCATATCAGAAAAGGAAATTGTATTCACAAGCCTGCTCCATATGGACTTAGCCGAAACTACCAATGAGGTTCAAGATCCAAACTTAATTCTCAAATCCTTGTCAGTCACCAAAGAAGCGTTCCAAGAACAAGTTGATATTTTAAAGGGGTTGTCTTTCAAAAAATATTATGGCATACTTGAACATCGTCTAGATGAGCATGAGCACTGGGTACTAGACTATGCCTCACACAATGAAGAAATTGAACAGAGTCTGCATAGTATTTCAATGGATCTAAGGAAATTAGAAAACAACCTTTACGACATAGAGATCTGAGATGAAATCAACACAGCCCCCATGAAAATCTACATCGAAGAATGGTTCCAACTCGGAATGGAAATCCTCGTCCAGGAAGGGAAACAACCGATCAACAGGAGTCCACTTCCCATCGATGATAGCAACACAAATGCATCGGCTTCATAGTAAGTCTATACTACTATCTTGTTTTGTTTATCACTCCAGTTTAAGTCTATGTTGTCATCTTTTTTTCTTTATCAATCCATTTATGTCCTCTTTAAATAGAAAACTGTAACCAAATAATCATAAGTTCCAATTTCTTCTTTGCGGGTCTTCCTCTCTACCATCGCACACTTCTTTCGACGTTCCTAATTCTTGTACTTATTTCTTTTTATGGTCCGCGGGAGCCCCAATCCCAGTCTATATGACAAACGCATTTAAATTTCCGCAAACATGTAATAGACATTATTATTTTGTGTTAAATTTCAAAGAAAACTGATTCGAAAATGTCCTTATTGTATACTAAACTTTGGGTTTCCAGGAACCTTCTTGTTTGTTCCAAAGAAAACTAATTCGGATATGCTACATTTCTTGTCTCCTATTGTATGCTAATTTTTGGGTTTTCAGTGACGTTGATGGTTTAAATGTTGATGTAATTTCTTGATATATGTAACAACCATTATTTATTTTATAATAAGTTTCTATAGTTCGTAAGCCCACTTCTCGATTTGTATATCGTGGAACTGTCGATGGTTTTTGTAGGACATGGAACAACAGAGACCCATTTTTGAAACCGACAACCCACGATCCAAAGACTTGCTAATTATGGAATGAGTAGTTCGTCCATGCTCTATAAAACATGTGCAAAGAAAATAATTCGGCAATGTTGTATCTTTTTTTTCCAAAACAAATCCTTAGTTTTAAAGCAAAGTAATTCGGTGCAACAGATGTTATTACTATTCTATTATATAACAGACATTATTAATTTCTGGTAAATTTCTATAGTCCGCAACTACGCCTCTCATTTTGTATATCACGGAACAGTCGGTGCTATTTGTAGACCACGAAACATTAGACACCCAATTTTCAGCGCGTCAGCCCAAGAACCCACGATACAAAAACTGCCTACGTATGCAATGAGGGTTACAAATTTCGTCTAGATGAGCACGAGCACTGGGTACTAGACTATGCCTCACACAATGAAGAAATTGAACAGATTCTGCATAGTATTTCAATGGATCTAATGAAATTAGAAAACAACCTTTACGACATAGAGATCCGGGATGAAATCAACAGAGCCCCCATGAAAAGCTACATCGAAGAATGGTTCCAACTCAGAATGGAAAGCCTCGTCCAGGAAGGGAAACAACCGATCAACAAGAGTCCACTTCCCATCGACGACAGCAACAAAAATGCATCGGCTTCATAGTAATTCTATATTGCCATCTTGTTTTGTTTATCACTCCAGTTTAAGTCTATGTTGTCATCTTCTTTTCTTTATCAATCCACTTATGTCCTCTTTAAATAGAAAATTGTAACCAAAGACTCATAAGTTCCAATTTCTTATTTTTAGTTCTTCCTCTCTACCATGGCACACTTCTTTCGACATTCCTAATTCTTGTACTTATTTCTTTTTATGGTCTGTGGGAGCCCCAATCCCAGTCTATATGACAAACGCATTTAAATTTCCGCAAACATGTAATAGACATTATTATTTTTTGTTAAATTTCAAAGAAAATTGATTCGAAAATGTCCTTATTGTATACTAAACTTTGGGTTTCCAGGAACCTTCTTGTTTGTTCCAAAGAAAACTAATTCGGATATGCTACATTTCTTGTCTCCTATTATATGCTATTTTTTGGGTTTTCAGCGACGTTGATGGTTTAAATGTTGATGTAATTTCCTGATATATGTAACAACCATTATTTATTTTATAATAAGTTTATATAGTTCGCAAGCCCGCTTCTCAATTTGTATATCGCGGAATTGTCGATGGTTTTTGTAGGACATGGAACAACAGAGACCCATTTTTGAAACTGACAACCTGCGATCCAAAGACTTGCTAATTATGGAATGAGTAGTTCGTCCATGCTCTATAAAACATGTGCAAAGAAATTAATTTGGCAATGCTATATCTTTTTTTTCCAAAACAAATCCTTAGTTTTAAAGCAAAGTAATTCGATGCAACAGATGTTATTACTATTCTATTATCTAACAGACATTATTAATTTCTGGGAAATTTCTATAGTCTGCAACTACGCCTCTCATTTTGTATATCATGGAACAGTCAGTGCTATTTGTAGACCACGGAACATTAGACACCCAATTTTCAGCGCGTCAGCCCGAGAACCCACGATACAAAAACTGCCTACGTATGGAATGAGGGCTACAAATTTCGCATCTATAAAACCAAAAATCTACTTTATACAAATGCATATTTCGTATGTATAATTTATTTACTAAATATCTACTTTATACAAATACATTGTTCGTATGTATAATTTATTTACTAAATATCTACTTTATACAAATACATWKTTCGTATGTATAATTTATTTATTTCTGATGATTTTCTATGTCCTAGTTTTAAAAATAATCAATTCGGTAATGCTAAATTTTTTGTGTCCAACAACCATTCAAACATTGATAATTTTTTTATATTTTTTCAAGAAGAACTAATTTGGGAATACTATGTTCTGCACGTAATCCATGTGTATTTCAACTTTCTAGCCACCTGCCTGTACTAGGTCACATTTACTCCCATACCAACCTGGCAAGGACTATGCTGCCATGCAGAACTTGTTTATTTGTTAACTAAAAGATCATATATATTGTAATTTCACATTAATATATCCATTTCAAGGTCCTTTAGGCATTGTATGATGTTTTTTTCTTTTTAATACGAACAAAATCATCACATTAAACATTCAACATTTAGACACTAAACATTCAGAACAAAAAAAAAAAAT
>ML779694.1:645455-695953 GCA_009831015.1 Picea engelmannii | reverse complement strand
CAATTTTATTGAGTATAAAAAAATAATAATAAATATTTTTTTTATTATAAACCATAAATAAAATAATTTTGTGTATACTTATTTTAATATTTTTTTATGATGATGATGATTAACATCCACTATATTATTTATATTAAACATATAAGAAACACATTTACCTCATAATCAATCCACTATTTAATTATTGAGTTTATTTAAATATTGAGTTTACTATGAAGGAGTTGTGTTCCTTGTGTACTCAACATAGGCACACAAAAATTTCACGACCTAATAAATAATTGATGCATTGAAAACCACTAGCCTTTGCTACACTAAATAATCCGACCAGTTATTAATGGCCATGTTTTGACATGAGAAAAAAGATAATCCACAAAAATTTAACTCTTAATTTCTTGTGACAACTTCGAACATATTAAATCGTCCATTGTCAATGGGCCTAATTACTCCACCTAAGGTTATGCTTTATTTATTGGTATGTGCTCATTACTTTGGGTTTATATTTATTATTCTAGTCCTAGTGTAATTATCCAAGTTTTGATATTTATTTTTTTAATTTTGTTTAATGGTTCAAGTTTTGATTTTTTTGGGATATTTTATATTTAATTTTATCCTAAATTCCTCAAAAAATTATTATATCTTTTGTACAATCCAAGTGTCAAAAAAACCAAAACATAAAAAAGTTGACAAAGTCAAAAAAAAAAAAAAAAATTAAATGCTAATATTTATTATAATGAAATGGAAATTAAAATGCATTATTTATTATAATGAAGTGATAATAACAAGTATTGGTTTGAATTTGGAATGTAATTGTAACTGGAATTTTATGTGTAGAAATGGATAATAAAAGATATAAAAAATTTCTAGTTTATGTAAGATAAATTTGAAAAAAAAGTAACTTTGGAATTGGAAATTGAAGATATTGTTTTTCATAACATTATTTATTGTTGTAAACAATAATTTCTTATAATTATTTTAAAAGATTAAAATGAAAAAAAAAAAAAAATTAAATTAAATAAAAAATTAAAAAATACAAACTCTTTATCTTGTAATATTAGGAGAATTTAGTATAAGTTACTTTTCAAAGGAGAGACATTATGTCAACTTATCACAAATATAATCCAAATAAAAGCATATAGAAAGATTTGCTTGATAAACTATTGGAAAGACTTGTTATAGAAGAGGGTCTTAGATAAGTTGTGTCAAGAGCCTTATGAGATAAATGAAATTATATTAACTCGAGATCCATGTAATGATTTTTTATAGAAAATAATATTTCATTTAAGACAAAATATCTATTATGAAAAATATAAGTCAATGCTTAGTTTGCAAATAAGGAAAAATCAAAGATGAAGAGCTTGTGATGAAAAAGGAAGACATAAACATTGAATTCAATGTAGAGATTTAAGTAGCTTACACATTTTGTTAAGTTTGTTAAAAAAAAAATGTAGTTATTGTATTGGTTATTGTGTAGTTTGTTATGTATTGGTTATTGTGATATAGAGTATTAATTTCTAGGTACAATGTGTTTATGGTTGTGAATTATATTAATTTTTTCACATGTATGATCAAAGTACATCATTACTACAATGGGATTATGGTTGTGAATTATATTAATTTTTCACATGTATGATCAACAAGGATAATAGCCTCCACAAATGTTTTACCCTATATAAAGATAATACAATTTCTTGTGTTTTTAATGGGTTTCTCTTACCTTTATTATATACCAAGAAACATGGAGGAATTACATCCCAATAATACATGTGGGATAAATGTAACTTCACTTCTTTATATAATAAATGATAACAAGATCGTTTTAATCCATGATGAATGTGGGATAACTCTTTTAAATAAGATTACAACTTCTTTCAACATAACACTAGACATTATTACCTTCCAAAGTAATACATTCCAACACTCACACTTAATGATGAAGAATAAGAAAGACAATACCTTCCAAAGTAACACAAATGGATAGGAGGCTAGAGATTTTATTACTTTGTAGTGGCATTTATTACTTTGGTGTAGGGTGCATAGAGATTTTCCCATGTGTTGTTCATTATGAAGATCTTAATTGCTAGCCACTATATGGTTGTGTGGTTGATTTCTCATGTGTGAAAGGAATTCTCACTAATAAATAGTGAGATTTGCATGTCATTGTGTTGATTCCAAATGTTCTTACTAATGTATATTGTTATTTTTCCATTGTGCATGGAAATTAGATGATTGATTAAACAATCTAACACAATCCGTTGTATCGTGAACATTTGATTATTATGTTGTGTGAGACAAATAAACTCTAGAATGATCTACTACATGAGAAGTCAAGCCACACAACAAGAAAACTCATCTTTTAGCACCACTTATATTTTGTGCTATTAAGGCGGTGGTATTAGCATCTCTTATATTTTGTGGTGTTAAGGTGGTTTTAATCTTTGTTAATTGTATTTGAAATGAAGTATCTCATCATGTATGTTAAGAGAAATGATATGTTTGAAAGTACACTAAAGTGGTGCTAAGCCCTTATTTTCCACATTGACATGTGCAAATAGGATTCAATAATGAGAGTTTGCACCACAAACACAACAAATTCACAAATAATTATTTTGTAAATAACTTAATTCAATTATTTATTTTTTAAATTATTCAAACAAATCTTTGCACCACAATTACAACAAATTTACAAATAATTTTTTTGTAAATAACTCAATTTTATATATATTGGGGTCATATTTTGTTGTAAAAAAATCACCCTGTATACTTCCTTTTCACCCACCTTTCCTTAATTTTTGGTATATTTGTACCCATTTCCACTAAGTCCCTGGTTAATAAAGGATTAAAGAGGTTATTGTTAGTTTGTTTCTATTTTTTATTTAATAAGAAAAATATCAAATTTATGCTCGTTTTTATTAGTCTTATTACCAGAAATATTATTTTTGAGTAATTACTTTGAGCTTAGCATACTTGCAGGCCAAATTAGAGAAAAAGGACACATGGGTTTTTCTCCTAGCCTTCGCACCATGGATCGTGTACTCTTGATGCATGAAAAACATTCCAAAAATTATCTAGTCAACGCATACCCTCCACAAAGAAAAATAAATAACAACAAACACAACATTGATCTGAAGATGAATTAGAAAATTTGAAGACATGTGTTTTGTGTCAGATGAGCCCAATTAGGCGACACGCGAGCAAATTTTCCAGAAAATGCACGATTTGGGAGATTTAGAGGTTTTTCTAAAGATGTAAAACCTAGATTTTATGTACACCTGGTTTTTCACACATGAATCCATGGAATCATGGAGGAAATCGCTCATTCTGAGCTTGAAATAACATAGACAAGAGGTTGTTAAGATCTGTCATTACTCCAGAGAGGATTTTTAGTTTCATTAGTTATGTTTTATTATGTATAAATATGCCAAAATTATGAGGAATTTAGGGGGTCGAATTGGAAAACTTATGAATCATTGTATAACTCATTTTATGCTTAATACCAATATTTGATTTCCTCTATTTTATTTTCTTCACTTGTGCATGCACCAACTTGGAGGGACCCCATGTTTGGTTCAAGTGTCAGTAATGTAAATAATGTGTGAGTTTTGTTTTTTTGTTTTCTCTTTAATTTGCAATGTGTCCTTTCTTTAATTGTTATTTTATCTTTAGATCAAATCTAAATCAGTTTTGTATCTGTTGGAGTTCTTTTAAGATTCTATTTTTCTTTGTTGTTATAAATAACAAGAAATCATTCCCATCCTTCATTGACAACTTGAAGATATTTCTCAGAGTACCGCTACAAGCTTCCTCATACCATTGGGTCTCGAGGAAACACTATAGCCTGTTTTGAAACCAGTTAGAAATCATAAGAGGTCATTTGATGGGTTGGATTTGAAATTTAGAATAAGGTTTTGTCATTCATTAATGCATATGTGTGTTTTAGTATTCCTTACAATCATTGTTTCATAGTTAAACGGAGTATTATGGTAGGGAGCCACCTCTTGATTGGGTTACTTACACTTCACAGTCACCAGAGTATTATTGTAAATAATTTTACACTTTGCAATCAACACTTCTACCATTGAAACTGTGACAGTTATAATTCATCACTTAAGGAGACAAAATTCACTCTATAATTTGATTTTCAACCAAGAAGAGTGTGATAATTAATTGAAGGGATTTAGTATTTTGAATCTTTTACCTTAATTTCTTAGATTCATAAGTATGCTTTTGAGAATTCATGCTTAAATTGAGTCTTGTTGCAAATAGGTTTCATTCTTTTGAAACAATTTCCCTTTGTGACATGTTTGTCTACCATTGAAGTTGTGGAACTTAGATTGAATGAATTTAGCTTAGAATATTTATGTTTGTTTTAAGTTAAGGTATGTGTGAAGAATATTCTTTTCCAATCATCGATCTCCGCAAATGAGTAGAGTATCGTTGTGTGAGCCATTTGAGGCATGATATCTCATAACCAAAGTTTCTACCTTTGTAAGTTGTGGCAACCTAGATTGGATAAGATTAGTTTCATTATGTTATTTCGTTAGTTTATAATTTACTTTCACATTGTAATAGTTCAAGAAAATTTAATCCTTAGTTTGTTTGAATAATCTTTGGTCCTGCATTTCCTATGCTTGCACCTCAATGTTTATGGACTCCTGGATTGATAATTAATGTTCAAAACTTATGCAAATAAGTTTCCCAACAACTATTTAAACATTTTTTCCCAAAAAAAAGGAACTTCGATTCCATAGAAAAATAAGGTATAATCCTTAGTTGTTGTCATGCTTACATAAGAAAGCAATTATTTATAAGGATGCTCGTGATAAACTCAAAAACTAGCCATGAAATCTATCAAAATTATTTTCCAAAAAGGAACATAACCATACTTCCATCAACCTATTGTAGTCTATAAACTTAAGTCAATTCTCTAAATAGAGAAAAGGAAGAGACTCAATTATTCTATGCAAAAAAATACAAGAGGTTTGCAGTTCATTGAATACACAGTCCCTTTTGGAGATTAAATCTCTGTAACATCCAACTCTGGCGCACTAAGAGAACTTATTCTTTGAGGACACTTGCTCGCAAGTGATCTGGATTATTATGCTATTAAAACTTTTGATTTTGATTATGAGGTGTTATGGGTTGATGACATGTTGTTTTACCGCTTTGACATAGGCAGGTGTTATTGGCTCGGTTTTACTGAGTGTGCAGGATTACGGACCTAGAGGATGCCAAGGCATCGATGGAACCCCTTGGACTCTGGATCGAGTCAGGGAGTGATACCATTGGGGTTTGATTGTTTTACTGTGATATTAATGCATCTGATTAGATGATATGATATGGATATATTCTGACATGATTTGTTGATGATGGAGGCTGATGATATCTTGCCGACCAGACTCACATATGGAGTAAAGGGGTCACGCACGACTACCAGAGATCTTGAGGGAGAGGTGTGGACAGCAGCCCTGCCACAGCCTACTAGCACTCCCGTCGTGGCTCGAACTGTAGGTTAACGATTACCTAGTTCGAGAGGACCCACGATGCCGTGAGGGAAGACTGCGACAATCACTCACGATGATTCTAAGGGGCGCGCAATAAGGTGGGGGCCTTATTCCTTAAAGGCCCTTAGTCTCCCACAAGTTCACCTAGCAAAGTATTGACTCCAGGGATTATTGATGTCTACCAAGTCAGTCAAGAGGCGAGTGGCACCCTTGGAGCATTTGGTGCATCCCGAAGGGCACGTCGCGCAATAAAAATGGAGAGAGGCGAGTGGCACCCTTGGAGCACGTGGTGCATCTTGAAGGGCACATCACGCAAGGGAACAGATGAGGCGAGTGGCACACTTGGAGAACCTAGTGCATCCTGAAGAGCACGTCGCGTTATTGATGATAGAGGAATGAACCTAGAGGACCTTAAGATGAATAACATGTTAAGTAAATTTTAAAGCAATTTCCCTAATTAAATGTCACCCCGTATGAAATTTAAGGTCTAAGTCTAAATTATGCTAGTGGTAAAATTTGGTCTACCTTTAAAAATATATATATACATAGAGAAATAAAATAATAATAATTAAATTAAAAACAACTCAAATAATAAAGATGATCTTCGTTAAATCTTGTAACATGAAGAGAGTAAGAAATTTAATTTATTCATAAAAATAAAATATGTGGAAATAAAATGTAAAGAGGGAATTAATTGTTTTATCTTGTGATAATTTAAAATAAACTAATTTAATGATAAAAGGGGGAAAAGGGGTTAAATTCCACAACTGCCTTTTTGAGTTCTAATTAAAAGGGGAAAGAGGGAAAATCAAAAATTAGGAAACTCGAGAAAGGAGGTAACGTAAAAAGGGAAAAAGGGGAACTTAAGGGAAAAAAGTGGAAAGCCAACTTAGCAAGAGTCTACCATTTAAGAGCTTTCTAATTTTAAACTAAATTAGCAATTTCATAATAGGGAAAGCCTTTAAAACCTGTAAGGGAATTTGGGGACACCTAGGAGTGATTCTAGGAGTAACTCTAGGTGGGTGAGGGAAATAAGATAATTAATTAATTATAGAAATTAGATAATGGAGGAATGAAGGCGATGGGTGACACTTGTACAGAGAAGAATTTTTAGGAATTTATTTTTAGAACTTTAATTAAATGAGATTTTAGGAAAGAAAGGAAGTTGGAAACTCTATATAATGAAGGGAGGTGATGGAGGTTGGATCATCTTCTATTTGTGTAACGTTACGCTGCGGAAATATCGACTTGACTGATTTACTTGTGGGAGTTGGGATACCCAGCTTGGAGAGGAGTGGTAGCTCGGCCTTGCGAGGCGAGCTGGGAGCTAGACGAAACCTCTGGATAGTGTGTGTGGCCCCTTTGCGGCTCGAGGGGCTAAGGGGGAAGAAGAGTACCCCTAGCATTGGCTGGGAGATATCGGTGAAGTCTCGATGGTCGATGAGCGGGAGTTACACGGAGCGTGGGACGTCATTTGAAGCGGGCGATCAAACAATGGTACTCTTTTCATTTCTGTTGATAGATGGTATAGGACTTATGCTTGGATCTGCTTGTTGATTGGAAAAGTAAACCGATGATAACTTTTATATAACGTTTTCTTAAACTCCTGATCTCATTCAATGTTTTGGTGAAACTCCTGATTCATTCAACGTATTGCGTAAACTCCTGATTTCATTCAACGTTTTGTTCAAACTCCTGATTTCATTCCACGAATTGCAAATGTTAAGTTTGATATAACGTTTGTTGTGCCTCTGGACTTTAATTAATTATAAGATGAGTTTAGCTAGCCTAGAGGCCCACTCCTTGACAGGTTTTAAATCACTGGACTGTGTTTTACATTCCTTCTCTGCAAATTTCTTTGGCTTTTCTGGGTGAATTTTTGGGGCAATTTGTACCTGTGTTAATTCTTGGGGCGTTTTCATACCTGGGTGAAATTTTTGGGGCGATTTTATACCAGTGTTAATTCTTGGTGCGATTTTATACCTGGGCGAATTTTGTTTGGGGCGAATTTATACCTTGTTGGTTGTTACTCAGCTTATTACCTTACACCGATTGTTACTATTACCAGAACTTACATTACGCCTATTATTACTGTTACACGGATTTTTCTTTCATTGTTGAGTGAATACTTTTACCTGGGTGAATTCCTTTTTACCCGATAAACTTCATCTTTCAGAGATTATTTGAGGGGCAATATGATAGTTAAACATAGCATTGTCATAGATCCCATTTAGCTTGGGTACTGATATCCTTGACAGATCGAGAGTATTGCAACTGCATACAGACAGCGACTCCTTACCCTGTGGATTGAAAGAACTCAACATTAGTTTGGGACAGTGTCCTTCTAAATCGTTTGCATAACTTTTATTGATGTCTATCCTCAGACTGCATGTTACTTAGTTTTTGATAGGTTCAATTTTATAAATATTATTTTTTCCCGTTACAGTGAATCGTTACAAGAACAGATTCTTTCTGTTTTATTTAGTTCTTCTGTGGAGTGATATTATTGAGGGTAAGATGTGCCCATGGTCGCACCAAGAGTAAGTGTATGTCTTCATTTTCCTTCCTTTTTAAGTCTGTACTTTATTACTTGACAGTGTTTTATTTTTATGTAAGTCTGAGTATTTTTTTTTCCTTTTTCGTGTCATCATTTCGCCTAGCATAACTGGCGGCCTGCATCACGTGTTGACTGTCGGATTTCCTTCCTGGGCGAGTTAAATAGCCTTAGGGCTGGGGTGACATCAGCACTATGCATTGATAGGTATCTGGATGGTGGATTTATTGCATCCCCGAACTATGTGTTGGTATCCATTTTTACCCTTCTTACATCTCTCTTTAAACTTCAACTCCTTTAAAGACAGTTGGTAGATCATTGAAATCCGGTGCTTGTGCCCCTTCAAGTTATGATCTGGAGTTCTCATTCCATTGACATCCTTGTATAATTGATTACACGCATTATAAATTATGGTCATGTTTATTTGATTGCCAGATGACTTGTCATCCACACGAAATCCGATTTAAAAAAAAAAAAAAAAAATGACAGCGAGCATATGGTTTACACAGTAGATTTATAGTATGGTAAATTATATTTACTTTTACAACAATGTATTAGCATTTTGTAGACCGCTTCTCCATTGAATAGTTAGCGCCAGTAACAGTTGCATTATATCCTTGAACCCAATTATATCTTAGCGATTTCAGACGAAGCACTGCAGTTGCCAATGCAGATCCCTCAATGCCATGGTATGGTTAAATTTTTAATTGTTCCAGTATTTGTTGATAATCTATTTCAGACTTGCTCCATTTATTTGCATTAATGTTAATTTAGATGGTAATCTTAGTTTAGGGATCTAATATGGATTAATTAGATTAGTCAATTAGATTGTGATGATGGACATGGTATTTAAACTTGCTAAATTGGTTGTACCTAATGACTATTTGATTGTTACTGAATGGCTAGTTTATAATTTAGACACGCCAGTTAGATTATAATTAATGATTCTTTATTTTTGTAATTATTAATCCATTCAAATTTCAAACTTACTTAGTGATGTCCTTTTGATGTGGAATTAGATGGTACCTCGATGACACTTGGTAATTTAAAATTGCGCAAATGGAGGGGTTTTAAGGCTATTTTAGATTGTATCTTAATGTCCTATTGCATTTTAGACATACTAAGTTGGGGCTCGTGATAGATGATTAAAATGGACCGTAATCATTGACTAGCTTGACTCGACGATTGATCGGGATATTCGCGAAGTCATATTTTTTTAGCTTGCGCTTCCTGTTGAGGGTGTTGTTGTTTATTATAATTAATGTATGTATTTGGTTGTAAAAACATTTAATGTGATTTTTTTCTCACTGTAAGGGTTCTAGATCTTGTGTAATTAATTTTGGTTGCATTGGGATGTATGATGTTGTCCTTAGCTTAGTAGGCTTGGTCTGCTTATGTCGGGCAGGATGCAGACACCTCCTTGTTCCTCATAACAGTCCCTAGACCTAAGACCTTAAATGGTCAAAATCGATGAGAACCTAGGCTTGAGCATTGCTTATGTGTCCTAGAGGTCATAACCATTGCAAGGTAGGACAGGCGGGTAGTCATTTTTATTCTTGTTGGTTAAATGTTGTACATTGCTTCCAGGTGATTGATGTGCTTCTATGTTTGGTCGTCATGTGCTTGTGGCGTGAGTTTTTTGCGTCTTGATCGTCGTCATGTTACGACGTTGAGTATAATGTCTTTATTACCCTTCTACACACGCACACACTAAAAAAAAAAATCACTTGTTATATGAGGCTTCTTGTCGTGGATAAACATGAGGGTTGTTACATGTTGTATCAGGGCGAGGTTCAACCCGCAACTTGGGATCGCTATGGCTTTCGTTGATATGATTGATTATACTGTTGCTGATCGATTTGACTTGTGTGTGTGTAGGTAATCATGGTTAGAGGACGCCACGGAGGCAGAGGAAAGGGTACTAGGGGAGGAGGCGCGACACCTCCAATAGCATCCACACCTAAGGGGTCTAACCCCAGGGAGACGAGCAAGTTCTTGGACAGAAGCAGATAGCAGTTGGTGATGTAGTTGGAATGATGAGATATTTTCAGCGCATGTTCAAGGCACTGATCAGTCGTTTGGACATAGATGAGGCCAGGGTGTCAGCACCCGTTGAGGTTCCACTGCGCGCTCCGGTCAGTACTAGTAGCATTCACCATGAACTCGAGAAGGTCAAATTTCCTGAGTTCTTTGGTGCCCAGAATGGCACAGTCGTCGAGGCATGGTTAGAGAACATGGAAATGTGCTTCGTACTTCATGATTATACCTCCAACATGAAGGTCCATATGGCGGTCTTTCAACTGAAGGGGGGCACTCTTCTATGGTGGAAGACGCTCCTGCTGCAGCTGAACATGGTCGTCGAAGACGTGTCATAGGAACGGTTCCAAGAGAGGTACCTTTCAGAGGAATTCATTGAGCATCATCTCAATGAGTTTAATGCCTTACGACAGGGAGGTCGTACGGTGCCCGAGTACGAGGCCCGTTTTATGGAGCTGCTCCAGTATGCTCTGCACCTTAACACTAAAAAACTTAAGGTCAACAGGTTCATGTTTGGCCTTAACGATAGCCTACGTGCAAAGGTTAGGATTTTGATGCCTCAAACCTTACATGATGCCATCCAGAAGGCCCTCATACCAGAGGAGGAGCTTATCAGCGAGGGTCAGACCAGGACTCCGACGAGACCAGTAGGGCAGGTTTCATCTGGAGCATAGTAGCATCAGACACCAACCAGACATACACCAGGATATTGTGGCTTCCAGAGGGGATCCACTTTCACTACACCTCAGCGATTGACACCTCAGCATCAGACACCTTATCGGGGACCATAGCATTAGCAACAGTGTCTCCCACAGCAGCAACAATTTAGGCCTGTTCAGCAGAACAGAACAGGATTCCAGGCCGGTGGGCTGTCATCTTCTACTTCGGGTACCAGGACTACTGGGCCGAAGAAGGGGTGTTCGACGTGTGGGGAGCCACACTACCAGCGTGACTGCCCGGTGGAGAGGACTAGAGCATCTGGATCAACCGGACCCACTACCGTGGGAGATATGGGCAAGACCCATCGGATTCATGCAGTAGTGAATAACCGCCAGGCATAGCATCAGTCAACTATGCTCGAGACGACAGGTACCGTCACTGACCAGACCCTTAGTATTTTGATAGATCTCGGTGCTACCGAGAGTTTCATTTCTGGTGCAGTGATAAAAAGGATTAAGTTTAAGGAAGTCGAACAGTATGAGTTTAGCTTTGTAGAGATGGCCTTGAGAGCCAAAAAAAAGGTTGTAGGAAAGGTTACAGGCTGTGTCCTTAACCTGGGAGAGTTTGTCACAAGGGCCAATCTATACGTCACGATCTTAGGATCTTATGACGTCTTGATTGGTATGGACTGGTTGGAATCACATGAGGCGATACTCAACTGTAAGATGAAATGGTTGAGCTTGGTCGATGATGAGGGGCAGAGACGTGTGATTGTAGGTCGGAACCAGGGAGCTTCCCTGAGGTTCATATCTTCCTCGAAACTTCTGAAGAGCATACGCAAGGGGTGCAAGCTTTATGTGATCCTTGCATTAAATGAGAAGGTAGTTGCGGAAGGTTTAGAACACCTTTAGGTGGTGAGAGAGTTTGCAGATGTGTTTCTGGAGGAGTTACTTGGGATGCCACTGGAAAGGGAATTGGATTTTACCATAGACCTAAAACCGGGGACTAAGCCGATAGAAAGAACACCTTATCGGATGTCAACCCTGGAGTTACAAGAGTTGAAAATGAAACTGAAGGAGTTGTTGGACCTGGGACTGAGACATCCTAGTGTGTCACCGTGGGGTGCACCTGTTATTTTCATACGAAAGAAGGATGGGTCGTGGAGGCTCTGCATTGACTACCTTCAATTGAACAAGGTCATGATCAAGAATCAAAATTCATTGTTGATAATTGATGATATGTTCGATCAAATGAAGGGCGTGACGGTGTTCTCCAAGATCGATTTGTGATCAGGGTATCACCAGTTATGGATCAAGGAGGATGACGTCCCTAAGATCGCCTTTAAGATGAGGTTTGGACATTACAAGTTTATTGTTTTACCGTTTGGACTAACAAATGCCCCAGGGGTATTTATGAGTTTGATGAATGCGGTGTTCCGCGAGTACTTGGACAAGTTCGTCCAAGTATTCATTGAAAATATTTTGATCTACTCTCAGGCGAAGAAGGAGAATGATGAGCACTTGCGCTTGGTGCTACAGTGTCTGCGAGAGCACAAATTTTATGGGAAGTTGTCCAAATGCTCATTTTATCAATCGCAGATTCACTACGTAGGGCATGTCATCTCTGACGAAGGCATCGTCGTGTATCCAGCCAAGGTTGAGGCTATTATGGAATGGCTTGCGTCGACTAATCTCCCAGAAGTGTGTAGCTTCGTGGGTTTAGCAGGATACTATCGATGATTCGTCAAGGGATATTCGAAGATAGCAAATCCAATCACAGAGTTGTAGAAGAAGAACAAGATGTTTGTTTGGACCAAGAAATGCACAGAAGCATTTTGGAGGCTCAAGGAATTGTTGACAACAGCATCGATACTAAGGGTCCCTGACATGGACGCGGACTTCTTGGTATGCACTGACGCATCCAAGGAAGACTTAGCTGGAGTCTTGAAGCAAAATGGACGAGTGATCGCTTACATTTCGAGGAAACTGAGAAGGCATGAGGAGAACTATGCGACGCATGATTTGGAGTTGTTAGCCATCGTATATGCCTTGAAGGTTTTGAGGAACTACCTTGTTGGATGAAAATTTGAACTAAAAACTGACCATTGTGGACTACAACACATTTTTACGCAAAGCGACCTGAACGCGCGACAACGGCGTTGGTCGGAATTGCTTAGTGAGTACGACTTTGAGATTACCTACATAAAAGGAACAGTGAACCGAGTGGCGGATGCATTGAGTTGAAGACCGCGCATATTTTCAGTGCTGCCTCTTCAGATGAATCTATGTGAAAAGATTCAAACTTTACAGTGTGACGATGACTGGTACAAAGAGGTCGAGGGTTTTATCGAACAAAACACAATGATGGTACCACGATTTGAGGGATTTTCATTTGATAGCGATGGTTTATTGAGGTTTAAAAGTCAGATCTACGTACCGCCAAACAACGAATTGAGGATGTTGATCCTAAGAAAGGCTCATAAAGCAGTTTACATTGCTCACCTGGGAGTCACGAAGATGATGGCAGACCTTAAACCCTTATTCTTCTGGAAGGGAATGAAGGCATACATAGTCAACTATGTGGCCAGATGTCTAGAATGTCAGCAGGTAAAGGCTGAACATAGACACCCAGTAGGATTACTACAACCACATGTTATTCTGGAATCGAAATGGGAAGTTATTTCAATGGATTTTATTGTTGGATTGCCACTGATGACAAGGAGACATGACTCGATTTTCGTAGTAGTAGACACTCTAATGAAGAGTGCTCACTTTATTCCTATACGTACGACGTATCAGGCACCTGACATAGCTAGAGTTTTCATCTGTGAGATTTTGAGGCTCCATGGCGTGCCTAAGAGGATTATATATGATCGAGGATCGGTGTTTACTGGACGAGTTTCCAAGAGGCCTTGGGAACCCAACTTAACTTTAGTACTACGTATCACCTGGAGACTGACGAGCAGACTGAATAAAGGAAGAAAACCTTGGAGGACATTTTTCACATGTATGTAATGGACCAACAAAAGTGTTGTGAAGAATTCTTGCCACTGGTGGAGTTCGCTTACAACAAAAGTTACCAGAGAACCATTAAGATGACACCTTTTGAGTTTCTTTACGGGCGACCATGTCGGACGCCTTTGAGTTGGGATCGACTTGAGGATAGGGTCCTGGTGGGACCAGAAGCGATCCAAAAAATGGAAGAGAAAATTCAAACCATAAGACAAAGGATAAAAGAAGCGCGGGATCGACAAAAGAGTTATGTCGATGCGCACCATGTCGACCGTAGTTATGAGTTCGACGATTGAGTCTTCTTGCGGGTTAAACCGCACAAGAGTTCGATCAAGTTTGGGAAGGGAGCTAAAATCTCTTCTAGGTTCGTGGGCCCTTTCGATATTGTGGAGAGAAAGGGGCCTGTGGCCTATCGACTAGCCTTTCCTGAATCTTTGAGGCGTATGCACGACGTTTTTCATGTATCTGTTTTAAGACATTATATTAGTGATCCTACACATGTTATTGACATGAGGTCCTTGCAGGTATCGGATGAGGGAGCACTCATGGCTGATCCGGTCCACATCTTGGATCATCACGTTTGACAGTTACGACATCGAACGGTAGATCAGGTCAAGGTCTAGCGGGACAACTATAGTCCGCACTCGGTGACCTGGGAGGATGCATATGATATGCGCCAGCAGTTTCCATTTTTGTTTGATAGATAGACATAGCATACTGTGATACACTTTATTTCGGCATATATACCGTGAAACTTTGGGACGAAGTCTAGACCAAGAGGGGGTGTATGTAACATCCCACTCTGGCACACTGAGCGAACTTATTCTTTGAGGACACTTGCTCGCAAGTGATCCGGATTATTATGCTATTAAAAATTTTGATTTTGATTATGAGGTGTTATGGGTTGATGACATGTTGTTTTACCGCTTTGACATAGACAGGTGCTTTTGACTCGGTTTTACTGAGTTTGTAGGATTACAGACCTAGAGGATGTCGAGGCATCGATGGAACCCCTTGGACTCCGGATCAAGTCGAGGAGTGATACCATTGGGGTTTGATTGTTTTACTGTGATATTAGTGCATATGATTAGATGATATGATATGGATATATTCTGACATGATTTGTTGATGATGCAGGCTGACGATAGCTTGTCGACCAGACTCATATATGGAGTAAAGGGGTCACGCATGACTACCAGAGATGTTGAGGCAGACGTGTGGACAGCAGCCTTGCCACATCCTACTAGCACTGTCATCGTGGCTCGAACTGTAGGTTAACGATTACCTAGTTCGAGAGGACCCACAATGTTGTGAGGGCAGACTGCGACAGTCGCTCACGATGATTCTAAGGGGTGTGCAATAAGGCGGGGGCCTTATTCCTTAGAGGCCCTTAGTCTCCCACAAGTTCACCTGTCAGATTATTGACTCCAAGGGTTATTAATGTCTACCAAGTCAGTCAAGAGGCGAGTGGCACCCTTGGAGCACATGGTGCATCCTGAAGGGCACGTCGCGCAAGAAAAATGGAGAGAGGCGAGTGGCACCCTTGGAGCACGTGGTGCATCTTGAAGGGCACATCGCGCAAGGGAACAGATGAGGCGAGTGGCACCCTTGGAGCACCTAATGCGTCCTAAAGGGCACGTCGCGTTATTGATGATAGAGGAATGAACCTAGAGGGCATTAAGACGAATAACATGTTAAGTAAATTTTAAAACAATTTCCCTAATTAAATGTCACCCCGTATAAAATTTAAGGTCTAAGTCTAAATTACGCTAGTGGTAAAATTTAGTCTACCTTTAAAAATATATATATACATAGAGAAATAAAATAATAATAATTAAATTAAAAACAACTTAAATAATAAAGATGATCTTCGTTAAATCTTGTAACATGAAGGGAGTAAGAAATTTAATTTATTCATAAAAGTAAAATATGTGGAAATAAAATGTAAAGAGGGAATTAATTGTTTTATCTTGTGATAATTTAAAATAAACTAATTTAATGATAAAAGGGGAAAAAGGGGTTAAATTCCACAACTACCTTTTTTAGTTCTAATTAAAAGGGGAAAGAGGGAAAATCAAAAATTAGGAAACTGGGGAAAGGAGGTAACGTAAAAAGGGAAAAAGGGGAACTTAAGGGGAAAAAGCGGAAAGCCAACTTAACAAGAGTCTACCATTTAAGAGCTTTCTAATTTTAAACTAAATTAGCAATTTCATAATAGGGAAAGCCTTTAAAACCTGTAAGGGAATTTGGGGACACCTAGGAGTGATTATAGGAGTAACTCTAGGTGGGTGAGGGAAATAAGATAATTAATTAATTATAGAAATTAAATAATGGAGGAATGAAGGGGATGGGTGACACTTGTACGGAGAAGAATTTTTAGGAATTTATTTTTAAAACTTTAATTAAATGAGATTTTAGGAAAGAAAGGAAGTTGGAAACTCTATATAATGAAGGGAGTTGATGGAGGTTGGATCATCTTCTGTTTGCGTAACATTACGTTGCGGAAATATCGACTTAACTGATTTACTTGTGGGATTTGGGATACCCATCTTGGAGAGGAGTGGTAGCTCGGCCTTGTGAGGTGAGCTGGGAGCTAGACAAAACCTTTGGATAGTGTGTGTGGCCCCTTTGTGGCTTGAGGGGATAAGGGGGAAGAAGAGTACCCCTAGCATTAGATGGGAGGTACCAGTGAAGTCTCGACGGTTGGCGAGTGGGAGTTGCACGGAGCGCGGGACGTCATTCGAAGCGGGCGATCAGGTAACAATACGCTTTTCATTTATGTTGATAGATGGTATAGGACTTATGCTTGGATCTACTTGTTTAATGGAAAAGTAAATGAATGATAACTTTTATAAAACGTTTGTTGAAACTCCTGATCTCATTCAACATTTTGCTGAAACTCCTGATTCATTCAACGAATTGTTGAAACTCCTGATTTCGTTCAAAATTTTGCTGAAACTCCTGATTTCAATCCACGATTTGCAAATGTTAAGTTTTATATAAAGTTTGTTGTACCTCTGGACTTTAATTCATTATAAGATTAGTTTAGCTAGCCTAGAGGCCCACTCCTTGACAGGTTTTAAATCACTGGACTGCGTTTTACATTCCTTCTCTACAAATTGCTTTTGCTTTTCTAGGCGAATTTTTGGGGCAATTTGTACCTGTGTTAATTCTTGGCGTATTTTCATACCTGGGCGAAATTTTTGGGGCGATTTTATACCTGGGTGAATTTTGTTTGGGGCGAATTTATACCTTGTTGGTTGTTACTCAGCTTATTACCTTACATCGATTGTTACTTTTACCAGAACTTACATTACGCCTATTATTATTGTTACACGGATTGTTCTTTTGTTGTTGAGCGAATAGTTTTACCTGAGCGAATTCCTTTTTACCTAAGCAACTTCATCTTTGAGCGATTAATTGAGGGGCAATCTGATAGTTAAACACAACGTTTTCATAGATCCCATTTAGCTTGGGTACTGATATCCTTGATAGATCGCGCATATTACAACTGCATACAGACAGCGACTCCTTACCCTGTGGATTGAGGGAACTTGGCATTAGTTTGGGACAGCTTTCTTGTAAATCGTTTGTATAACTTTTATTGATGTCTCTCCTTAGACTGCGTGTTAGTTGTTGATAGGTTCCATTTTATAAATATTATTTTTTCCCATTACAGTGAATCATTACAAGAACAGATTCTTTCTATTTTATTTAGTTCTTATGTGGAGTGATATTATTGAGGGTAAGATGTGCCCATGGTCGCGCCGGGAGTAAGTGTATGTCTGCATTTTCCTTCCTTTTTAAGTATGTGCTTTATTACTTGACAACGTTTTATTTTTATGTAAGTCTGAGTATTTTTTTTCCTTTTTCGTGTCATCATTTCACCTAGCATAACTGACGGCCTGCATCACGTGTTGACTGTCGGATTTCCTTCCCGAGAGAGTTAAATAGCCTTGGGGCTAGGGTGACACCAGCACTATGCATTGATAGGTATTTTCTTGGTGGATTTATTGCATCCCCAGACTATGTGTTGGTAGCCATTTTTACCCTTCTTACATCTCTCTTTAAACTTCAACTCCTTTAAAGACAGTTGGTAGAT
Source organism: Picea engelmannii (assembly GCA_009831015.1). Lineage (NCBI taxonomy): Eukaryota > Viridiplantae > Streptophyta > Pinopsida > Pinales > Pinaceae > Picea > Picea engelmannii. The sequence goes on along the minus strand of ML779694.1, from coordinate 678,088 downwards.
CATTGAAATCTGGTGTTTGTGCCCCTTCAAATTATGATCTGGAGTTATCATTCCGTTGAGAGCCTTGTATAATTGATTACACGCATTATAAATTATGGTCATGTTTATTTGATTGCCAGGTGACTTGTCATCCACAAGAAATCCGATTTAAAAAAAAAAAAAAAAAAATGACAGCACGCGTATGGTTTACACAATAGCTTTATAGTATGGTAAATTATATTTACTTTTACAGCAACGTATTAGCATTTTGTAGACCGCTTCTCGATTGAATAGTTAGTGCCAATAACAGTTGCATTATATCCTTGAACCCAATTATACCTTAGAAATTTCAGACGAAGCACTGCAGCTGCCAATGCAGATCCCTAAATGCCATGGTATGGTTAAATTTTTAATTTTTCCAGTATTTGTTGATAATCTATTTCAGACTTGCTCCATTTATTTGCATTAATGTTAATTTAGATGGTAATATTAGTTTAGGGCTCTAATATGGATTAATTAGATTGTGATGATGGACATGGTATTTAAACTTGCTAAATTGGTTGTACCTAATGACTATTTGATTGTCACTGAATGGCTAGTTTATAATTTAGACACGCCAGTTAGATTATAATTAATGATTATTTATTTTTTTAATTATTAATCTAGTCAAAGTTCAAACTTTCTTAGTGATGTCCTTTTGATGTGGAATTAGATGGTACCTCGATGACACTTGGTAATTTAAAATTACACAAACGGAGGGGTTTTAAGGCTATTTTAGATTGTATCTTAATGTCTTATTGCATTTTAGACATGCTAAGTTGGGGCTCATGATAGATGATTAAAATGGACTGTAATCATTGACTAGCTTGACTCGACGATTGATCGGGATATTGACTAAGTCGTTTTTTTTTAGCTTACGCTTCCTGTTGAGGGTGTTGTTGTTTATTATAATTAATGTTTGTATTTGGTTGTAAAAAAGTTTAATTTGATTTGTTTTTCAAACTGTAAGGGTTCTAGATCTTATGTAATTAATTTTGGTTGCATTGGGATGTATGAAGTTGTCCTTAGCTTAGTAGTCTTGGTCTACTTGTGTCGGGAGGGATGTAGACACCTCCTTGTTCCTCAGAACAGTCGCTAGCCCTGAGACCTTAAATGGTCAAAATCGATGAGAACCTGGGCTTGAGCGTTTCTTATGTGTCCTGGAGGTCCTAACCATTGCAGGGTAGGACGGGCGGGTAGTCATTTTTATTCTTGTCGGTTAAATGTCGTACATTGCTTCCAAGTGATTGATATGCTTCTATGTTTTGTCGTCATGTGGTTGTGGCATGAGTTTCTTGCATCTTGATCGTCGTCATGTTACGACGTTGAGTATAATGTCTTTATTACCCTTCTACACACACACACACTAAAAAAAAAATTCACTTGTTATATGAGGCTTGTTTTCGTGACTAAACAGGAGGGTTGTTACTTGTGGTATCAGAGCGAGGTTCAACCCCCAACTTGGGATCGCTACGGATTTCATTGATATGATTGATTATATTGTTGTTGATCGAGTTGAATTGTGTGTGTGCAGGTAATAATGGTTAGAGGATGTCGCGGAGGCAGATGACGGGGTGCTAGGGGAGGAGGCGTGATGCCTCCAGTAGCATCCACACCTATGGGGTCTAACCCCCCGGGAGACGAGCAGGTTCTCGGACAAGGGCAGATAGGAGTTGGTGATGTAGTCAGAATGATGAGATCTTTTCAACACATGTCTGAGGCACTGATCAACCATTTGGACAGAGATGAGGCCAAGGCATCGACACCCGTTGAGGTTCCGTCGCGTGCTCCGGTTAGTACTGGTAGCATTCACCGTGAACTTGAGAAGGTCAAATTTCCCGAGTTCTTTGGTGCCCCGGATGTCGCAGCCACCGAGGCATGGTTGGAGAAGATGGTGATGTGCTTCGCACTTTGCGATTATACCTCCAACATGAAGGTCCGCATGGCAGTCTTTCAACTGAAGGGGAGCGCTCTTCTATGGTGGAAGACGCTCCTGCTGTAGCTGAACATGGTCGTCGAAGACAGGAACTGTTCGAGGAACGGTTCTGAGAGAGGTACCTTTCAGAGGAATTCATTGAGCGTCAGCTCAATGAGTTCAACGCCTTACGATAGGGAGGTCGTACAGTGCCTGAGTACGAGGCCCATTTTATGGAGCTGCTCCGATATGCTCCACACCTTAACACTGAGAAACTTAAGGTCAACGGGTTCGTGTTCAGCCTTAACGGCAGCCTACGTGCAAAGGTTAGGATTTGAATGCCTCAAACCTTGCATGATCTCATCCAGAAGGCCCTCATAGCAGAGGAGGAGCTTATCAGCGGGGGTCAGACCAGGACTCTGGCGAGACCAGTAGGGCAGGTTTCATTTGGAGCACAACAGCATCAGACACCAGCCAGACATATGCGGGGATATAGTAGCTTCCAGAGGGGATCCACTTTCACTACACCTCAGTGACTGACGCCTCAGTAGCGGACACCTTATCGAGGACCACAGCATCAGCAACAACGTCGCCCGCAGCAGCAGTAGTTTAGGCATGTTCAGTAGAACAGACCAATATTCCAGGCCAGTGGGCCGTCATCTTCTACTTCAGGTACTAGGACTACTCGGCCGAAGAAGGGGTGTTGGATGTGTGGGGAGCCACACTACCAGCGTGACTGCCTGGTGGAGAGGACTAGAGAATCTGGATCAGCCAGAACCACTACCATGGGAGATATGGGCAAGACCCATTGGATTCATAAAAATATGAATAACCGCCAGGAAGAGCATCAGTCGACTATGCTCAAGACGACAGGTACCGTCGCTGGCCAGACCCTTAGTATTTTGATAGATCCCGGTGCTACTGAGAGTTTCATTTCTGGTGCAGTGCTAAAAAGGATTAAGTTAAAGGCAGTCGAACATGATGAGTTTAGATTCGTAGAGATGGCCTTGGGAGCAAAACAAAAGGTTGGAGGAAAGCTTACAGGCTGTGTCCTTAACCTGGGAGATTTTGTCACAAGGGCCAACCTATACGTCAGGATCTTAGGATCTTATGACGCCATGATTGGTATGGACTGGTTGGAATCGCATGAGGTGATACTAAACTGTAAGACGAAATGGTTGATCTTGGTCAATGACAAGGGGCAGAGACATGTGATTGTAGGCCGGAACCAAGGAGCTTCCCTGAGGATCATCTCTTCCTTGAAACTTCGAAAGAGCATGCGCAAGGGATGCAAGCTTTATGTGATCCTTGCGTTAAATGAGAAGGGAGTCGCGGAAGGTTTAGAACACCTTCCGGTGGTGAGAGAGTTTGCGGACTTGTTTCCGGAGGAGTTACCTGGGATGTCGTCGAAAATGGAAATGGAGTTTACCATAGACCTAAAATCAGGGACGGAGTTGATAGCAAGAATGCCTTATTGGATGTCGACCCCAGAGTTACAAGAGTTGAAAATGAAACTGAAGGAGTTGTTGGACCTAGGACTGATACGTCCTAGTGTGTCACCATGGGGTGCACCTGTTATTTTCATACGAAAGAAGGATGGGTCATGGAGGCTATGCTTTGACTACCGTCAATTGAACAAGGCCATGATCAAGAATCAATATCCGTTGTTGAGAATTGATGATCTGTTCGATCAAATGAAGGCCGCGACAATGTTCTCCAAGATCAATTTGCGATCAGGGTATCACCAGTTACGGATCAAGGAGGATGACGTTCCTAAGAACGCCTTTAAGACAAGGTTTGGACATTACGATTTTACTATTTTACCATTTGGACTGACAAACGCCCCAGGGGTATTTATGAGTTTGATGAATGGGGTGTTCTGTGAGTACTTGGACAAGTTCATCCAAGTATTCATTGACAATATTTTGATCTCCTCTCGAACAACGGAGGAGCATGACGAGCACTTGCCCTTGGTGCTACAGTGTCTGTGAGAGCACAAATTGTATGGGAAGTTGTCCAAATGCTCATTTTATCAATTGCAGATTCACTACTTAGGGCATGTCATCTTCGTCGAAGGCATCGTCGCGGATCCAGCCAAGGTCAAGGCTATTATGCAATGGCCTGCACCGACTAATGTCCTGGAAGTGCGTAGTTTCATGGGTTTAGCAGGATACTATCGACGGTTCATCGAGGGATTTTCGAATATAGAAAATCTGATCACGGAGTTGCAGAAGAAGAACAAGAAGTTTGTTTGGACCGAGAAATGCGCGGAAGCATTTCGGAGGCTCAAGGAATTGTTGACAACAACACCGATACTAAGGGTCCCTGACATGGACACGGACTTCTTGGTATGCACTGACGCATCCAAGGAAGGCTTAGGAGGAGTATTGATGCAAGACGGACGAGTGATCGCTTACATTTCGAGGAAACTTAAAAGGCATGAGGAGAACTACGCGACGCACAATTTGGAGTTGTTAGCCATCGTATATGCCTTGAAATTTTGGAGACACTACCTTGTTGGATGAAAATTTGAACTAAAAACTGACCATTGTGAACTACAACACATTTTTACGCAAAGCGACCTGAACGCGCGACAACGACGTTGGTTGAAATTGCTTAGCGAGTACGACTTTGAGATTACCTACATATAAGGAACAGTGAACTGAGTGTCGAATGCATTGAGTCAGAGACCACGCATATTTTCGGTGCTGCCTCTTCAGACGAATCTACATGAAAAGATTCTAACTTTACAGTGTGACAATGACTAGTACAAATCGGTCGAGGGTTTTATCGGACAAAACACAATGATGGTACCACAATTTGAGGGATTTCCATTTGATAGCGATGGTTTATTGAGGTTTAAAATTTGGATCTACGTACCGCCAAACGACGAATTGAGGATGTTGATCCTAAGCAAGGCTCATAGAGCAGTTTACATGGCTCACCCAGGAGTCACGAAGATGAGGGCAGACCTTAAACCCTTATTCTTCTGGAAGGGAATGAAGGAAGACATAGTCAACTATGTGGCTAGATGTCGAGAATGTCAGCAGGTAAATGCTGAACATAGACACCCAGCAGGATTACTACAACCACACGCTATTCAGGAATCAAAATGGGAAGTTATTTCGATGGATTTTATTGTTGGATTGCCACTGACGGAAAGGAGACATGACTCGATTTTCGTAGTAGTAGACACTCTGACGAAGAGTGCTCACTTTATTCCTGTGCGTATGACGTATCAGGAACCTGACATATCTAGAGCTTTCATCAGTGAGATTGTGAGGCTGCATGGCATGCCTAAGAGGATTATATCCGATCGAGGATCGGTGTTTACTAGACGGGTTTCCAAGAGGCCTTGGGAACCAAACTTAACTTTAGTACTGTGTATCACCCAGAGACTAACGGGAAAACCGAACAAATGAACCAAACCTTGGAGGACATGTTGCGCATGTACGTAATGGACCAACAAAAGCATTGGGAATAATTCTTTCCACTGGTGGAGTTCGCTTACAACAACAGTTACCAGAGCACCATTAAGATGGAGCCTTTTGAGTTTCTTTATGGACGACCGTGTCGGACGCCTTTCAGTTGGGATAGGATTGAGGATAGGGTCCCGGTGGGACCAGAAGTGATCCAAGAAATGGAAGAGCAAATGCAAACCATAAGACAAAGGATAAAAGAAGCGCAGGATCGACAGAAGAGTTATGTCGATGTGCACTGTGTGGACTGTAGTTACGAGGTCGGTCAAGTTTGTTAAGAGTTCGATCAAGTTTGGGAGGGGAGCTAAACTCTCTCCTAGGTTCATGGGCCCTTTCGATATTGTGGAGAGAAAGGGGCACGTGGCCTATCGACTAGCCTTGCCTGAAGCTTTGAGGCCTATGCACGATGTTTTTCATGTATCTGTTTTAAGACATTATATTAGTGATCCTACACATGTTATTGACATGAGTTCCTTGCAGGAGTCGGTCCGCATCTTGGATCATCGTGTTCGACAGTTACGACATCGAATGGTAGATCAGGTCAATATCCAGTGGGACAATTATAGTCTGCACTCGGCGGCCTAGGAGGATGCATATGATATGCGCCAGCAGTTTCCATTTGTGTTTGATAGATAGACATATGATATTGTGATACACTTTATTTTGGCATATATACTGTGAAACTTCGGGATGAAGTTTATACCAAGAGGGGATGTATGTAACATCCCTCTCTGGCGCACTTGGCGAACTTATTCTTTGAGGAAACTTGCTCGCAAGTGATCCGGATTATTATGCTATTAAAACTTTTGATTTTGATTATGAGGTGTTATGGGCTGATGACATGTTGTTTTACCGCTTTGACATAGACAGGTGTTATTGACTCGATTTTACTGAGTGTGCAGGATTATAGACCTGGAGGATGTTGAGGCATCGATGGAACCCCTTGGACTATGGATCGATTCGGGGAGTGATACCATTGGGGTTTGATTGTTTTACTATGATATTAGTGCATCTGATTAGATGATATGATATGGATATATTCTGACATGATTTGTTGATGATACAGGATAACGATATCTTTCCAACCAGACTCACATATGGAGTAAAGGGGTCACGCACGACTACCAGAGATGTTGAGGGAGAGGTGTGGACAGTAGCCCTACAACAGCCTACTAGCACTCTCGTCGTGGCTCGAACTATAGTTTAACGACTACCTAGTTCCAGAGGACCCACGATGTCGTGAGGGCAGACTGCGACAGTCGCTCACGATGATTCTAAGGGGTGCACAATAAGGCAGGAGCCTTATTCCTTAGAGGCCCTTAGTCTCCCACAAGTTCACCTAGTTGAGTATTGACTCCAAGGGTTATTGATGTCTACCAAGTCAATCAAGAGGCGAGTGGCACCCTTGGAGCACGTGGTGCATCCTAAAGGGCACGTCGCGCAAGAAAAATGGAGAGAGGTGAGTGGCACCCTTGGAGCACGTGGTGCATCCTGAAGGGCACATCGCGCAAGAGAACAGATGAGGCGAGTGGCACGCTTGGAGAACCTAGTGCGTCCTGAAGGGCACGTCGCGTTATTGATGATAGAGGAATGAACCTAGAGGGCCTTAAGACAAATAACATGTTAAGTAAATTTTAAAAAAAAATCCCTAATTAAATGTCACCCCGTATGAAATTTAAGGTCTAAGTCTAAATTACTCTAGTGGTAAAATTTGGTCTACCTTTAAAAATATATATATACATAGAGAAATAAAATAATAATAATTAAATTAAAAACAACTTAAATAATAAAGATGATCTTCGTTAAATCTTGTAACATGAAGGGAGTAATAAATTTAATTTATTCATAAAAATAAAATATGTGGAAATAAAATGTAAAGAGGGAATTAATTGTTTTATCTTGTGATAATTTAAAATAAACTAATTTAATGATAAAAGGGGAAAAAGGGGTTAAATTCCACAACTGCCTTTTTGAGTTCTAATTAAAAGGGGAAAGAGGGAAAATAAAAAAAATAGGAAACTGGGGAAAGGAGGTAACGTAAAAAGGGAAAAAGGGGAACTTAAGGGAAAAAAGCGGAAAGCCAACTTAACAAGAGTCTACCATTTAAGAGCTTTCTAATTTTAAACTAAATTAGCAATTTCATAATAGGGAAAGCCTTTAAAACCTGTAAGGGAATTTGGGGACACCTAGGAGTGATTCTAGGAGTAACTCTAGGTGGGTGAGGGAAATAAGATAATTAATTAGTTATAGAAATTAAATAATGGAGGAATGAAGGGGATGGGTGACACTTGTACGGAGAAGAAGTTTTAGGAATTTATTTTTAAAATTTTAATTAAATGAGATTTTAGGAAAGAAAGGAATTAGGAAACTCTATATAATGAAGGGAGGTGATGGAGGTTGGATCATATTATGTTTGCATAATGTTACGCTACGGAAATATCGACTTGACTGATTTACTTGTGGGAGTTGGGATACCCAGCTCGGAGAGGAGTGGTAGCTCGGCCTTGCGAGGCAAGCTGGGAGCTAAACGAAACCTATGGATAGTGTCTGTGGCCCCTTTGCGGCTCAGGGGGATAAGGGGGAAGAAAAGTACCCCTAGCATTGGCTGGGAGGTACCAGTGAAGTCTCGACGGTCGATGAGCGGGAGTTTCACGGAGCGCAGGACGTCATTCGAAGTGGGCGATTAGGAAACGATACACTTTTCATTTTTGTTGATAGATGGTATAAGACTTATGCTTGGATCTGCTTGTTTATTGGAAAAGTAAATTGATGATAACTTTTATATAACGTTTGCTGAAACTCCTGATCTCATTCAACATTTTGTTGAAACTCCTAATCCATTCAACGTATTGTTGAAACTCCTGATTTCGTTCAACGTTTTACTGAAACTCCTGATTTCATTCCACGAGTTGCAAATGTTAAGTTTTATATAACATTTATTGTACCTCTGGACTTTAATTCATTATAAGATGAGTTTAGCTAGCCTAGAGGCCCACTCCTTGACAGGTTTTAAATCACTGGACTGCATTTTACATTCCTTCTCTGCGAATTTCTTTTGCGTTTCTAGGTGAATTTTTGGGGCAATTTGTACCTGTGTTAATTCTTGGGGCATTTTCATACCTCAGCAAAATTTTTGGGGCAATTTTATACCGGTGTTAATTCGTGGGGCGATTTTATACCTGGGAGAATTTTGTTTGGGGTGAATTTATACCTTGTTGGTTTTTACTCAGCTTATTACCTTACACCGACTGTTACTATTATCATAACTTATATTACGCCTATTATTACTGTTACACGGATTGTTCTTTCGTTGCTGAGACAATATTTTTACCTAAGCGAATTCCTTTTTACCTGAGCGACTTCATCTTTGAGCGATTATTTGAGGGGCAATCTGATAGTTAAACACAGCGTTGTCATAGATCCCATTTAGCTTGGGTATTGATATCCTTGACAGATCACGAGTATTACAACTGCATACAGACAGCGACTCCTTACCCTGTGGATTGCAAGAACTCGGCATTTGTTTGGGACAGTGTCTTTATAAATCGTTTGCATAACTTTTATTGATGTCTATCCTCAGACTGCGTGTTACTTAGTTGTTGATAGGTTCCATTTTATAAATATTATTTTTTCCCGTTACAGTGACTTGTTACAAGAACAGATTCTTTCTGTTTTATTTAGTTCTTCTTTGGACTGATATTACTGAGGGTAAGATGTGCCCATGGTCACGTCGGGAGTAAGTGTATGTCTGCATTTTCCTCCCTTTTTAAGTCTTTGCTTTATTACTTGACAACGTTTTATTTTTATGTAAGTCTGAGAATTTTTTTTCCTTTTTCATGTCATCATTTCACCTAGCATAACTGACGGCCTGCATCACGTGTTGATTGTCGTATTTCCTTCCTGGGCGAGTTAGATAGCCTTGGGGCCGGGGTGACACCAACACTATGCATTGATAGGTATCTGGCTGGTGGATTTATTGCATCCCTGGACTGTGTGTTGGTATCCATTTTTACCCTTCTTACATCTCTCTTTAAACTTCAACTCCTTTAAAGACAATTGGTAGATCATTGAAATCTGGTGCTTGTTCCCCTTCAAGTTATGATATGGAGTTATCATTCCGTTGACGGCCGTGTATAATTAATTACATGCATTATAAATTATGGTCATGTTTATTTTATTGCCAGGTGACTTGTTATCCACAAGAAATCTGATTTAAAAAAAAAAAAAAATGACAGTGCGCGTATGGTTTACACAATAGCTTTATAGTATGGTAAATTATATTTACTTTTACAGCAATGTATTAGCATTTTGTAGATTGCTTCTCCATTGAATAATTAGTGCCAGTAATAGTTGCATTATATCCTTGAACCCAATTATACCTTAGTGATTTCAGACGAAGCACTGCAGCTGCCAATGCAGATCCCTAAATGCCATGGTATGGTTAAATTTTTAATTGTTCCAGTATTTTTTGATAATCTATTTCAGACTTGCTCCATTTATTTGCATTAATGTTAATTTAGATGGTAATCTTAGTTTAGGGCTCTAATATGGAATAATTAGATTAGTCAATTAGATTGTGATGATGGACATGGTATTTAAACTTGCTAAATTGGTTGTACCTAATGACTATTTGATTGTTACTGAATGGCTAGTTTATAATTTAGACACACCAGTTAGATTATAATTAATGATTATCTATTTTTTAATTATTAATCTAGTCGAATTTCAAACTTGCTTAGTTATGTCCTTTTGATGTGGAATTAGATGGTACCTCGATGACACTTGGTAATTTAAAATTGCGCAACGGAGGGGTTTTAAGGCTATTTTAGATTGTATCTTAATGTCTTATTGCATTTTAGACATGCTAAGTTGGGGCTCATGATAGATGATTAAAATGGACCGTAATCATTGACTAGCTTGACTCAATGATTGATCGGGATATTGGCGAAGTCGTTTTTTTTTAGCTTGTGCTTTCTGTTGAGGGTGTTGTTGTTTATTATAATTAATGTTTGTATTTGGTTGTAAAAATGTTTAATGTGATTTTTTTTTCTCACTGTAAGGGTTCTAGATCTTGTGTAATTAATTTTGGTTGCATTGGGATGTATGGTGTTGTCCTTAGCTTAGTAGGCTTGGTTTGCTTGTGTCGGGCGGGATGTAGACACCTCCTTATTCCTCAGAACAGTCGCCAGCCCTAAGACCTTAAATGGTCAAAATCGATGAGAACCTGGGCTTGAGCGTTGCTTATGTGTCCTGGAGGTCCTAACCATTGCAGGGTAGGACGGGTGGGTAGTCATTTTTATTCTTTTCGGTTAAATGTCGTACATTGCTTCCAGGTGATTGATGTGCTTCTATGTTTGGTCGTCATGTGGTTGTGGCGTGAGTTGCTTGTGTCTTGATCGCCATCATGTTACAACATTGAGTATAATGTCTTTATTACCCTTCTACACACGCACACACTAAAAAAAAATTCACTTGTTATATGAGGCTTGTTGTCGTGACTAAACAAGAGGGTTGTTACAATCTCCACCAAAAAAATCTTGCAGAACCAATTGTTTTTCAACCAATAATAAAGCATCTTTAAATAGTGAGTCTGCAAAATTTATTAAGTTCCCTAAGAACATGCATAAAATTGATCTGATGAAAAATAGCATATATAGACCTCAATCGATGCCCAAGTTGCAAAAGGTATATATTTTCGAGTTGATATTCATCCTTCATCCAATCAATAGCCAATTTAGAATCACCGAAGAATTGGAGCTCATATACATTCCTATACACTCCATACTTGAGAAGCACATATATTGCATTGAACTCTCCTTGATTGTTCATACCTGAGACCAAAAATTCCTTTCTAATAATAGAATGAGTTTCAGAAATATAAAGAATGAACCCAAAGCCACATGATCTATCTAGGCCTTGATAGGCATCGTCAAAATACCCCTATGCTATTTTTTTGTTTATTTCCATAGCACCAACCTCTCGAGGTTCTTTTGGTTTTGAGGAACCCTTATAATATGACAGAAAGGAAAAAAATTGTTGCAAAACCTAGAAGGTGGGAAGAAATTTGTCTTCAAAGATACAAGAATCCATGGTCAACCATATACAATAATGCTATAGGATGCAGAGGTTGACTCCATGCACCATTTTCTCTGTCATAAATCTAGTTTGAGATTCATATATTAACTAGGTTGTCCTTGGGTGAAAAATAAGGATTATTTCCTTAGGAAATATTAAGGGTACCCACCATCCCCCTTTAGCCCAAGAGATGGTTAAATGTCCTAGAGTGGTGCAGGATGGTGCATCCTACACACTATGGTCTAGCATTTAGCCCCTTTATGAGAGAGAAATGTTGATCTGAAATACCATTCAAGGTCTTCAAGATAACGTAATGAGGATAAATCCTCCTGCGTTTTTATAGAGGTGGATCTCATCTTTTAATATAATGCAAATTTACAGGGAATATTATAATAGACTAGACTTTTAAAGAAATAAATATTCACACATAAAAGAATGCTTGAGAAAGGACCAGGCCTATTCAAAAATGAATATTTACAATATTATACAAGACTGTAAACCATAAAAATGAGATTATTTAAAGGACTACATTTCCATCATATCATAATCAAAGTAGAACACATCATTGGATGTAATAAGTAATAAGGGCCACATTTGCAGAGAAATTAACATGATTTTGCAATTAAAGATCAAAGTGTTTTTGATAGACACGTTCTTGAAATTCCATGCTTAAATCTCAATGCCATATAAATCACTAGACATGTGCCCCACACAGTTGATCTCTAGGGAATCTTAAAAATATACAAATGTTTTTCAAAATGTATGTAATATTCTTAAAAGTAAATGCATTTCTCCTAAACAGACTGGTATGGGGCTCTTCTGGACCAATAAATAAAGAAATACCTCGAAGAAAGAAAGAAAGTATAGTTATGAATCGACCTTTGGTTTTCACAAATCATGAGACAAGAAAGGATGGATGACTGCTAACTGAGAAGAAAATGAAGTAAAGGCTTAACAACTTGACTACTTGACTTACTATGATGAAAAAATCAACCTTTCATTTTTTTGTTGAAGTCCCTTTTGTAGAGTGCTAAGATGGAGGTTCCCTAATAGTAGTAATTGCTTTGTGTTGATCTGGTTCAATTATTTTGATCAATACATTATTTAACCATAGTTCAATGTACCTCCGCATGGGAGAAACCATTGTTTCATACTTGATTCTTGCATAGAAAAAATAATTTTTAATATCTTTAAAATCAAAACTCAAGTGGTGAAGTGTATCTTCAATGTTTTCATTTTTATTCATGTAGTGGATCAACCACTTCTCCATTGCTTCCTTTGAATATTCAATTAAGTCATTAAATTTACTTTCCCATGAAAATTTAAGGGTATCCAACTGTTCTTGTAACAGGTCCCTTGAAAGCAGTATTGAATCCATTATTAGGTGTGTGCCCTTCAACTCTTTTGTTAAATCAACAAGATTTAGGAACACATCACTTATTTTGTATTTATGGTGTCACATTAAATAACTATTTCTCTTAAACACTTTATCCTTTTCAACCAACATGCATTTGTTTGTCTTAGTCGAATTTTAGAAGAAATATTTTTCTCTCTTCTATGAACATTATTCATATTTGATGCTTTAGCAAAAAAAGTATCAGAAACTTCCTTATAAGGGTGCTCATCATTGTCCAAGTCTTTTTGTAGATATTCCTTAAAGTTTAGAATCCTTGAAGAGAGTGTAGTTGAACTAGTGGCTAGCTACCATATTTAAAAAATTAAATAATTTATCTTTTGAATGTTATCTCCAATGCACTTTTTTTATGGATGTCATTAGGTTGTGTTGTTGGAAAAATTGGTCTATGCAAGCACAAACCGATCTCCCTAGACCCGGACACCAAGACTAGAACAAAACAGGGCAAAACATATAACTTTCCCTAGGTTTATGTAATAAAAAATACTAGCTAGCAAGAACTCATACCCTTTAATCGGCGATTGTCCTCACTAGTTGTAGTTTCCATCTCCACTTAGGAATTATGGGTGATAAAATGTAAGAAAACACAAACCAACAAGAGCGAAGGAAACAAAAGTATAATTTGATAAAACCTATGCAAACGATCAAGGAGAAATGCAACAAAGATAAATTAAAATGGATAGCATTTGTGGGAAGGAACATATATTATTGTATTAATAATAATGGGAGGGATTACAACCAGAGCCTTGATGTTGTGAAGTCCATCCCAATTATTCCTTTCTCTAACACACACCCTTTGCTTCTGTGAGTTCTGACACCATAGGTTTGATACCAGCCCATCCAAGTCAAAAGTCACCTTAACAAAGTAGAAGATAAAGCCATGATTGACCATTATTCATGATTGATTGATTAGATTTTTTCATGAGAGATGCTTCCTTTTATATATTTGAAAAGGAATGGATGAGAATTTTAGGATGAGAGGTTAGGATCTCACCAAATAGGGGATATGGGTGAGATCCAAACTAATCGGAGGACACCTCATCCTCAAAGCTTATATTCTAGAATCTTCTCGAATTTCTTATTTTTTCCTTCATACGAACAATGTCGCACCCTATGAACTAGAAACATGACACTGTCGCAGGCTACTGTGGTGCAACATGTGACACTTTAAGGGCATCACATGTTTCAGTGGTGCACATGCGACACTTTCATAAATTAGGGTTTTTAAAGGAAATCTCCATAGTTTCATCTTCTAGGAAAGGTTTTTATTCCATCTTATTTAGGGATTAAGGAAATAATCATTTTAATGAAAAAGAGTAGTTTCACATCATCAATGGTCATAGTTGTGATGGAAATTATGTGTAACAAAATTCCCCCCAAAGTATGAAGTTAGAAAAGGAGTGATCGCTGAAACACCTTGTCGTGTGGGTGTTGAAACAAGGAACACATCGGTCCAAAACCTGTCAACAACAAACAAGGAGTTACAATACAATAATATATATCATCACTGAGGTAGGCATTCCCATACTCAAAGTATAAGTGACTCAAAGCATAAGTGCCAACATGAAAATATCCATGTCAAGTAAGATAGTTCATGGCCACCCAAAATACATTTTGGATCCATGTCGTTATGAATTAAATATGAACATAGCCACCAAAAATACACTATGGATATATGTCATAAATACTCAAATTTGAACATAGACACGAGACATACACTATGGATCTATGCAACAGTGCATACTCATAATACTCTATCACAACCTGGATCTATCAAAAATGATCTAGGGTTTTCATCTCTACTATGCCATAGTACAAATCTAACCATGCGAATAAATATGTTGAATTCGAACATGGTAGAAACCATCTGATTATCAGTCAATGATGAAAATTGGTAACAGATGCAAAATTAACCATCAATAACGATGATGTCCCTTAAGGTACATAATTACATTCTATTGAGTGTGAATAGATGTTCTAAAGTCGAACACCCATAGAATCATTCGATCAAAGGTTAATGATGAAATCTTGTCATCAAAGGTGAGGAAACTTGCCATTGAGGCATGCAAGTCCCAAGGTACTATAAAGTTTCTAAACCAACTTCCTAGATAATGTGTTGAAGTCGACAGGAAATGATTTTTTGTAGGAGGGCCTTGATGTATTCCATCAACGACGCGAAATAGGTACAAATATTTGAAGTATATCAAAGCACAGAGAAATTTAGGACTGACTCAGGGACGACCGATGAGATAGAAGGCTTAAGGATTGCAGAATTGGTCAACGCAATAGAAGGCTTTCCAAATTGAACTTCTCTTGAACATACTGATGACATGAGAACTGTCTTGGCAACAATGACTCAAAAAGAGGATCACAGATCAAAGTGTAAAATTATAAAGGAGTATGATAAAAAAGAGATAAGCAGATTTCCCAACCTTGATACAAGGAGTGAAAGGATGTCATGTTCAAGAATGACTTGCTGCCATAGAATTAATACAAATTTAATACATATTCCCTTCCCAATTTCCCCCCACCATTCCTGGTGAGTGCCTCTTTATTTTTACACAAGATTGAGGAGGATAACATATGCTTGTAGTATAATCTCATCCTTCGGAATATTTTTAATGAACCCTGGAAAGGAGTGGTTTGGTCCCATAAGGGTCTTTCAATGTATGTTTTACGAGTCCAGAGAAAGTAAACACGGTGGTTTTTCATGTTTAGGGAGTCTGAAAAACACTTAAAGAGAACTCCAATTAAATTTTTCGTAAATTTAGTCTCCCAAGCCTGAAAAAGTATAAAATAATACCTAGGAGAACTCTTATAGCCATGATTGCCTAGATCATTCATTTTTCATAGAAATTCTGGCGAGACCGAAAAAGGGTTAAACTATCGCTCGATAGATGCCATTTAAGATCCTTTAACGAGTGTGAAAGTAGACAATATCGCTTGGAAATATTTTCATAGTTAGAGAGTCTGAAAAGGGCTTAAAGGAAACTCTAAATAGTTAATTTTTCGTAATAGCTTTTCTGAGTCCAAAAAAGCGATAAAATTATACTCGGTAACCTATTCTCATGTATTAACAAGCATGAGAAAGAACAAAGACTAAGCTCGATAACCTATTATCATGTATTTACAAGCAAGATAAAGAAAAAAGACTAATCTTGGTAACCTATTGTCATCTATTTATGAGCATGAGAAAGAACAAAGGATAAGATTGGGATTGGTTTCATTTTTACACAAGCTTGAAATAAAGTAAAACTATGCTTGGATAGGTTTCATTTTTTCACGAGCTTGAAACTAAAAACTAACTGTGCTCAGAACTTCCCAACGTAATTTCCAAAGGTTTCGAGTGATACCCATGGGTGGTTGGTACTTTTCCCCCAGCTTAAGAAGCTAGTGGCTTAACTCCAGCATGAGGTCTAGAGGATGGAGACATGCCCCCCAAGCTTCATTTTGTCTACAAATCTTATATGGTCACCAATTTATGTACTCGAATAGACTTCTGGCTAATAATAGGTAAATGTTCACCAGAGGAAGAAAGAGGATCAATTGACATACGCAAAGGAAATGAAGGTTCAGTCACGAGATATACTAAAATACTCGAATAAATCAGAAGGGGGGGTGGAGGTATGTTGCATTTTTTAACGAGCTTGAGACAAAAAAATAACTATGCTCATGGTTGGCTATTTTATTTTTTTAACGATCTTGACACATAAATGGGAACTATTCTCACGAATATTTGTTTCATTTTTTAATGATATTGACATAGAAACAATAACTATGCTTGTTTCTTCATCTTGATCATGGCTTCCAAGAGGACAATGCTCCAGAAGGAATACATATAGAGGGCTGCAATAGGGGTAGGGAGATCAGGCTCTAATAGCCCTATCGAAGAGATCACCATGTCAACTACTGGATCGAAATGAAAATAAGTTGAGCACACAGTGAGGGGTTTGTTCCAATTCAAAGTTGAATGCATGGGACATGTTGCCACATAATTAATCTATGGCGGGAGGAATACTACTATATTGGGAACATTTAGGGAAATCAAATGGTCGACAGTCATACGATGATTGGGCCTAATAAACGGAATTTCATCAATAGTCACGATGTTTCCATTATGAGGAAAAGACATCACTCGAAAGAGTGAAGACAGAATAGATTTCATAGCATAAACATAGTCTCACCCGAGTAAATTAAAATCCAAGGGTCCTTGGACTATCATCACATCAATGTGTACAGTTTTCCCTCCTAAGGTAACATGTAATTGAGGAAGGATCCCTAAATATTCACGAGCTCTTCTATCAAAAGCTAACGAATTTTGGTTAACGAGCACAAACTGAGGGGAACCCAGAGATTTCCAAGCGTTGGAGAATAAAATACTAACAGAATCACCTTCGTCTACTATAGTGTGACATATGTTTATATTGAAAACCTACACAATGATTTCGAAAGGAAGTCGAAGTCCTTTCAATCTATTCAAATCAAAGGAAATGACCTCGATACTTGGAGGGGGTTCCATGGGAATGGGTAAAATGACCCCTTGTCCAAAGGAATCTGAAGAGATGAGAAAAATATGAGCAGTATCTACTTCACTCTTCAAAGGAAGAGTGGTATCGACCGATGATGGAAACGAGTCAACCACTTGAACTTCACTCTTCAAAGGAAGAGTGGGATCGACCAACGATGGAACCAGATCAACCATTTTAACTTCACTCTTCAATGAAATAGTGGGATCTACTGATGATGGTGTCGGATCGACCACTTAATTAACTTCACTCTCCAAAGGGAGAGTGGAATTGACCGATGATGGTATCGGATTGACCTTTTGATCAACTAGTGATGAGTTGGGAGAGAGTCTAAGGTAAGCAGTTGGAAGTTGTTGTTGGATATCAACAATATTTTCCAACAAGCATGAATTCTTATCCATACGAGGGAAAAGTTAATTTTGATGACTTCCTTCACATAACCTATAAGGAAATTTTACTCTTATGTTCTTTTCCCCAACCATACTATGACTAGTTGATGGGTTTACTTGAACATGATGTCTAGAGGCTGGTGACGTGGGTTGTTGGGAACCTGTAGACCACACTTATAATACCTTGGATAAACCACGGAAATCCTTAAGAATATGGTCACCCTTACAAATACTGCAAGGGAATTTGGGCTTATGAGTTGTCTTGGTAGTCTTGACAACATCATCAACACTCCCAACATGATGAATAGTAGTTGTTTGTTTGTTTCCAACATGACCCGTAGTGGTTGGAATCTTGGCCCTTGCTTATTTTTCTTCTTCTTAATATTCTTTTTCTTCTTCTTCTTATCCACCTGGTTACTAGCTTCATATCTTTCACTAGGCAAAGAGGAAGAAAGAGAATAAGACCTGATGGGCAAAGAAGGAGAAGGGTCAAGATGAGGTTTATTTTCTTGGGGTGGAGTGCTTGCATCCGAAGCACCCAGTGCATTCGGAAACCAATACAAGAAAAAAACAAGGTAGCACATATAACTTTCCCTAGGTTTATCTAATAAAAAATACTATCTAGCAAGAACTCACACCTTTAAATCGATGGTTTTCCTCTCTAGTTGTAGTTTCCAGCTCCGTCTTAAGACTTATGGGTGATAAACTGTAATAAAACACAAGCCAACAATAGTGAAAGAAACAAAATTATAATTTGATCAAACCTATGCAAATGATCAAGGAGAAATACAACAAAGATAACTTAAAATGGATAGCATTTATGGGAAAGAACATATATTGTTGTATTAATAATAATGGGAGGGATTACAACTAGAGCCTTGATTTTGTGAAGTCCCTCCCAGTGATTCCTTTCTCCAACATGCACCCTTTTCTCCTATGAGTTTTGACACCATAGATTTGATTCCAGCCCATCTAGGTCAAAAGTCACATTAACAAAGCATAAGCTAAATCCATGATTCACCACTATTCATGATTGATTGATTATATTTATTCATGAGAGATGCTTCCTTTTATATATTTGAAAAGGAAAGGGTGAGAAGGTTAGGATGAGAGTTTAGGATCTCACCAAATCAGGAATATGGGTGAGATCCAAACCGATTGGAGGACACCTCATTCTCGAAGCTTCTATTCTAGAAACTTCTCGAATTTATTCTTTTTTCCTTCATATGAACAGTGTTGCACCCTGTGAACTAGCAACCTGTGACACTGTCACGGGCTACTATGGTGCAACATGCGACACTTTAAGGGTGTCACTTGATGCAGTGGTGCACCATGCGACACTTTCATAAATTAGGGTTTTTAAAGGAAATTTCCATAGTTACATCTCTCTAGGAAAGGTTTTTCTTCCATCTTCTTCAAGGATTAAGGATATAATCCCTCGAATGGAAAAGAGTAGGTGCACCTCATAAATGATCATAGCTGCAATGAAATAATTTGCAACAACTTGAGGAACTTGTTAATCTCAAACTTGACTATGGTATTTATTCTAGACCGTTAAGTGCCTAGATTGCAACAATTGGCTCAACAAATAAAAGCCTTGGAAGCAAAGCATTCTCTAGTTCCTTCACTCTTTCCTTCAAAATTAGGTTTTATTTTTCTATTTCATCAGTTGAATATTTTAGATCTTTCCCTTTGGCTTCATGGAATTCTATAACTTTAGAAGGTATTACTCCTTGAATATCAATTTTTGAATTCCATTTCTCAACAAATTTCTTACTTTTCAAATTTATTTTCTCAATTAACAATTTCTTTGAATCTTATTAAAGGTCGTGTGGTGTATTGTGATAGATTATTCTTCAGACACTACTAGCTCCTGACAAGTTGGTTCCTCTATTATTTCTCTATCTGCAATCAATCTCTGCTTAGCCTAGTCGAACCCTCCTATTACAGCATTGACTTCCATATCTCTGAGTTCAGATTCAGGTACTTCTTGACCTACCTTTTGAACTATTTCTCTTGCTATTTTTGGACGTACAGGGGATGTCTATGATTTTTCAATATCCCCTTTAGAAGGGTTTTTGTCTCCTCCATCATAAGAGTTTCGAGAATGAGAACTTCCTTTTTCCTAACTATTTCCTTGAGTTTTATTTTTTGTTGAAGAGCTTCTCTGTGAGAAATTGGGTGAGTCGGAGTTAAGGTTACCACTTCTTGTGGTTTGTCCCTTATGTTTATACTATTCATTTGTATTGACCAAGGTATCAATATCATCATGGTTTTTTTCAAGAATGGCTTCTAGAGGGTTTTGGTTATCTCATCCCCCTTCCTTCAATTGAGTAGATTTGATGAACAACGAACCATAGCCAACTGTAGATATTTATGCCATGAATAATTCATTAGGGTCGAAGCCCTGAATTTCATTCATTTCCCTCAACTTAAAATGATCAAAATGAATAGAAAATTCATCCAAATGAAAGATATTCTTAACAATGATCTCTCCAATTCTCCAGGGTAGTGGAATGTATTTCTTATTCATCTTTTCATTGAATAAATGTGCCCAAAATTTGTAATGTTTGCAAAATTCAATTGTAAAGAATTTGCCAGAGACATAAAAAGGTAGTAAAGAAGTTTTTCCCTGAAAATCATAGATTATGATATAATTGAATTCATCTAGAGTTTCAAATTCCCTACTACAAAGGCATCAACTTCCATTGACAATCTTGTTGTGGTAAGACCATGATCTAACTCTGTGAAAGAGGATAAAAGGGGTTTTGTACCTCATAAAAAATGTACAGAGATTTATGCTTCCAAAGTGTCAAATACCATAATTTAATTAGATCCTTGCTGAAATCTACTTTCCTTTCTCAAGGAAGGTCTTTAAATATGTGACAGTAGGCAATTTCATAAAATAAATAAGAACTCATAAAGAATTTCTTGGCCTTTCGAAAGTTTCCTAGTTGAAAGGAAAATTTGCTCGAGATAATACAAGCCCAATCAAACAAGACATCATCATGAATTGAGTGGTGAAGAACATACAATACATATTTTGGGATAGTAGTAGTGGAATCTTGTCTAGTGATTTTGGTGAACAACCACACAAAATCTTTATATGGGTATTTAAGTGAACATACCTCTATTTGGGAAGCGTTTCTAGAACAATTTAACAACTTTATGAGAAAATTGTCCAAGATATTTGTTCCTCCATGGTTGGCCTTCAAGAAAGAATCAACTTCAGATATTTTGAATGTCATGGTAGGCTTTGTAACTCTAATCATCCTCTTGAAAATTGTGGGTGCTAAAGAAACATGTCCTTCCTTGTAATTGAATTATTCTTTTGTTGTTGTTAAACATATCCGTGCACCAGAGAATTAATTCTTTAAAATATGACACTTCCAACCTACACACGACCAATGCAATTCTAGAATTCCAAAGTTTGTTTGAACTCCTTTCTTCATGTGAAAGCATGGAGTACCATTTGAATGCTTTGGATCACTTGAATCAATGGTCTTATCATCCCCGTGTATTAACAATGTCTCCACAATAGAGTTCTCTTTTCTTATTTGACATACTTGGAAGAGGTTAATTTGAGTGAATAGGTGGTAGTTCCTTTGAAGCAAGAATTTACAGTGAGGATTTAATTTCTTACTAAATTATCCACGTATTTCCTTCATATCACATGTTGTAGAACTTAGTTCAAAATGGTTAGTTGCATTATTTTATCTGGATAATGAGAGGATTTTTCAAAAATCATGTTATTTAATAACGATATTAATTCATAACATGTTCCAACTGATGTGGAGGTAGGATCATAAATTTTCTTGGGGAATGTGACTATGTATCGAGACTACAAACTTGTGATGGCTATGAGCGGTGTTCTTGCAACCTGTATAATGGAAACAAATGGCTAAGTATGGGATACAAAAAAGAGAAATTATGACCAAAGGAATTAAACATTGGTCAATGAATGTTGATCAACAATCAGCTCCAACTTTGGGACAATTACCCCATGTGGGTTGTTGAGAATCCAAAGAGCCTTGTCCATTTGGAAATGGAGTCAAATAAAATAAGGAAAAATGAAAAGAAAAGGGAACAAAAGAAAGGTGATATGCAAGAGATATATACAGAGAGGGAAAAAGAGGTAAATGTTTATGTAGAAAAGGGGAAATATAAAATTAGATAAATAAGTGTTTGAGGTAATACCAATTTATGGGAAATGTTTGAATTGTTCCATTCATATCCTTTAGCAAGTGGGAATTGAAACCATTTTTTTTTTCAATAAGATATGGCCTGATCCAAAGAGATTCAAACTTAGTATGAAAATATGGTTTCTCCTTTTGATTTGTTCCGGAGTAACACCGATTGATATTTTTGGAAGTCTTTGATAGTAGTTCTTTGATCAAAACTCCTTTTAATTATTTCTTATCTTTTCTTATCAAAATTCCTTTTAATTATTTCTTATCTTTTTTTCATGGTTGTTCTTCCAATTGCATTAATTGATTATATCATGTTTGGAGAGGGGAGTCTGCTTCCATGTATTCAGTTCCTATAGCAGTGTCTAGTGCATTCATTTCCAAATATATAGGTCTTCTATCTTCTTTCCATATACCAAAGTATAAGGTGACTGTCTAGTGCTTCCCTTTGGAGTGATTTGACTTTCCCAAAAAGAATCTACTAGGTTTTTATGCCAATTTATTTGATTTGTAATGATTACCTTTTTGAGGACTTGGATCAATGTCTTGTTGGTTGATACAGCCAAGCCATTTCCTTAAGGAAAATAATTGGATGATTGCCCCATTAGAATACTATGTTCTCCACAAAACTTTGTGAATTTAGACCCAATGAAAATTGAGCCATTGTATGTTATAAACTTCTCAAGAACACAAAATCTAAAAACAATATTGTCCTTCAAGAACAATATTAGTTGTTCTAAATCAAAAGTCTTCAAAGTTGCAGCTTCTTGCCACTTTGCAAAATAATCAGTAGCAGTGAGAATGTATGAATTACCTTTACTAGATTTTGGATTGATCGGACCAATAACATCCATACCCCACTTTGAAAATGCTTCTTCTAATGATATAGTTTTTAGAGGAATTTCTTCTCTTTTCATTTTTCCAGAGAATATTTTACATGGAAGGAAATTTTTGGTCATTAAATAAGCATCCTTGAACATAGTTGGCCAATAATAACAAGCTCTAATAATTCTGAGTGCAATCACTGCATGTGCAAAGTGTCCTCCAAAATCTCATTCGTGGAATTGTTGTAATGTTTGTTGGGATTTTGAATGGTCCAAACATATTAGCATAATGTCATCGACATTTCTTTGAAAAATAATTATAGAGACTAACACATATTGATTGGTCTTCATTTTCAGATATCTTTTAGAGGACATTCCAACAGGAATTGTCCAAACTTTAGGTAAAGGATAATATCCTTATACCATTCCCACTTTGGTATGGACACATCTTGCATGGCAGTATCATCTATATGAGGAGATTTTATATTAATAGCTTCAATACTAGTCATAATCTTTCATAACCCTTGTCCTTTGATGACTTTGAAAGGTTTGATTTCCATATCATACTCTTGACGTTTAGCCAACCAGTTTGTCCATATTGATTCTCTAAATTCTTTATTTAGTAACATTTTGATAGGAAAATGTGGTACATAGGAA
The DNA here is from genome assembly GCA_009831015.1 of Picea engelmannii. Taxonomy (NCBI): domain Eukaryota; kingdom Viridiplantae; phylum Streptophyta; class Pinopsida; order Pinales; family Pinaceae; genus Picea; species Picea engelmannii. The sequence goes on along the minus strand of ML779694.1, from coordinate 654,604 downwards.
ATAATGTGCGCTGATAAAATATAATTTATGAAGTGATAAATTCCTTTGACCAAAGAGAAGGCTTGCTTTTCTATGGTGGAATATTTAAATTCATAGTCATTAAAGGTTTTACTCATGAAGGAAATTGGAAGTTGTCCCCCCTTTTAATTATTTTAAGTAAAGAGGAAATAGTCTCTTCTCAGCCGAATCAATACAATATGAAATCCTTGTCAAAACTAGGACTAACAAGAAGAGGAGTAGTGGTGATTGCATGTTTTATGTTTTTAAAGGATTTTTTTTGTCTCTTGAGTCCATTCAATTTTCTAATATTTCTTTAATAGCTTTATTGAATTTACAATTGTGGCATAACATGGAATCTTCACACAAAATTTATCTTTACAAAGAAAGGTTGTACTCCCTTTCAAGATGTATGAGGATTCAAATAATTTATGGGTGAAATCAAGGAGGTGGGTAACACTTTCGTGACAATCTGATTTGTAAAAATCTGAAAAACATTGTTTCGGCCAAACTAATATACTTTTTCAGCCGAAAGGTATTTTTTTCAGCCGAACTATTGTTCGATCGAACAATGGAACGTCAAATCGAACAGTACAGTATTGGCACCCTCGTTTTACATGTAGAAATTTAGTCGGGCGGTTTTTTTCCATCCGGCAATATGTTTTTGGCTGAAAGATATTCAGGCCAAAAAACAAATCCGACCGAAAGAATTGTTCAGCCGAACTATTTTTTCAACTAAAAAAATAGTTCGAATGACAAACGTTTTATATATTACCCGCACAACGTTATTGTAATGTTTTTCCCACCTCTTGTTGAGTGACTGATTGTGAGTGATTGTGAGTGGTCTTTGTGTTGGTGCGGAGGTTGTGTTGGCAGGCGCGGTCGTTGTGTTGGCAGGCGGTCAGGTTGTTTTCTTAGCAAGTCAAGCTACAGGTAAGCTTGCATTTGATTAGTTATATTATGATTATGATTAGATTATGATGTTGTTTAGATTATGATTATATTACCATGTTTAGAATATTTAATATTTAAACCTGCATTAGGAAATCACATAACAGAGTTTTAGATGATACTGCTTGGCCACAGGGCTGGGCCCTCGTGGCCAAGTCACAGTCCACTGGACTGTGACTTGGCCATGGGGGCTAGCCCTATGGCCAAGTAGTGAGCACACCAAGGCTTAATAGTGTGCCCAAAATATGCAGTCTGTAATTTTAATTGTAATTTTTAATTTGAATTGTAATTTTCAATTTTTTACTTTATGTTTTTATTTTAATTTTGATTTTAATTTTTAATTTTAATTTTAAATTATATGGCTAGCCAAGTCGTGGGCATGCCAATGGCTTGGTCATGGGTCTAGCCTTGTGGCCAAGCCATGGGCACACCAAGGCTGAATAGTGTGCCCAAAATATGCAGTATGTAATTTCAATTGTAATTTTTAATTTGAATTGTAATTTTCAATGTTTTATTTTAAGTTTTTATTTTTATTTTTATTTTTATTTTTATTTTTAATTTAAATTTTAAATTATATGGCTAGCCAAGCCGTGAGCACGCCAAAAGCTTGGCCACAGGGCTGGGCCTCTGCGTCCAAGTCACAGTCTAGCCCTGTGGGCAAGCCGTGGGCACGCCAAGATTGAATAGTGTGTTGTTGTACACCCTAGTAAAATGATTTAACGGTACACCCTAGTGTGCCTTGTATATAAGTAGTTTTCCACTTAATCAAATTTCATTTTTATTTATAATTTATTTTTAACTATAATTTTTAAATTTTAAATTTAATTTATATGCAGTCTGTAATTTTATTTGTAATTCTTAATTTCAATTGTCATTCTTAATTTCAATTGTCATTTTTTATTTCAATTTTAATTTTTTATTTCAATTTTAAATTATATGGCTAGCCAATCTGTGGGCATGCCCACAGCTTGGCCACAGGGATGCGCCCCTACGTCCAAGTCACATTCCACTGGACTGTGACTTGGCCGCGGGTCCAACCCTGTGGCCAAGCCGTGGGCAGACCAAGGCCGAATAGTGTGTTGTTGTACACCCTAGTAAATTGATTTAACAACAAAATTATTAAACCTTGATAATATCATAAATGTTTTCAAATCTTGATATCACTTGTCAAAATTAATTGTGCCTTGTATCTTAGCATTTTTCCACTTAATCTGACCAATTTGAAATGTTTCAACTAATTTCTTAATTTATTATTAATCTGCAGTTAGTTGAACTAAATCAGCTAAAAATAGATACAGATATGAGTAATTGTTTGATCAGTTTTCGAACTGTTTGATGAACTTGTGATTAGGTTGTGTAATTGTTCAAAAGATTACATTCTGATTATAAAAAAGTTATAAAATTTTGTGCATAAATGTGTTATATAGTTTGGTACAGGTAGAAAAAATCTTTATGTTTATTTCAAATTTGTTAATATTTGTACATTTTGATTATAAGTGTTATAAAATTCTATGTAATAAATGTGTTATATAGTTTGGTACAGGTAGAAGTAATCTTAGTAATCTTTATGTTTATATTTGTGTTTATTTTCAATTTGATAAAATTTGTATTCAGATTTTATATTTGATATGTGCACATTTGTTTTTGTTCAGTTTAGATTTAAAGACAATATTTTATTGACTGGTAATAGTTTTGGTATATTAATTGACCACATAATTTATTAAGTGGTTTAATTCAAATAAATTTATGCATAGAAATATTTATTGTTCTTTCTATTATATTCAAATATTATCCGACAAACATCATTTTAATCTTTTTAATAAATTATTTTTCTTGTAAATATAAATCTGTTATTCTATTTCTAAAATTATAAATATGTTCTTATATATATATATATATATATATATATATAAGATGGAAAAATTTTAAGACATATTTTTAAATTTATTTTTAATAAATTTAAAAATAAAATAGGAAGACAATTTAAAAATTACATGTTTATATGTTCAAATTATACGTGCAAAAACAATAAATTTATAAACAATATGGAATTACTTGAAAATGGGAATTTGATAAAGACATTAATAAATAACTTATAAACAATATAGATTTAGTTAATTTGATGTAGACATTTCACAATCAAATATTAAGTTTTTAAATTTCATATACACATTTAACAATCAAATATTACGAGTAAGCATTTAAGTGATTAGTATGTGCCTAAGCAGTCGGCCACGAGCCTAATCTAATGTCTTTCACTCTAGTGTTAAAGACTTAGATTCAAATGCCCTGTTTTTTTGTGCATAGATAATCTCTTATTAAAATTGGTTGTGACTTGGCCCCTCGCGACCAAGTCACAATATGGATTTAGTTAATTTGATATATACATTTAACAATCAAATATTAAGTTTTTAACTTTGATATAGACATTTAACAATCAAAAGAATAGAGTAGGCATTTAAGTGATTAGTCTGTGCCTAAGCAGTCAACCAAGAGCCTAATCTATTGTCTTTCACTCTAGTGTTAAAAACTTAGATTCAAATGCCCTTATTTTTTTTGCATAGAAAATCTTTTATTAAAATTGGTTGTGACATGGCCGCAGGGGACAGCCTTGTGGCCAAGCCATGGGTACGCCCATGGCTTGGCCACATGGTTTTCCCCTCATGACCAAGTCACAATATGGATTTAGTTAATTTGATATATACATTTAACAATCAAATATTAAGTTTTTAAATTTGATATAGACATTGAACAATCAAAATAATAGAGTAATCATTTAAGTGATTAGTCTGTGCTTGAGCAATTGACCAGGAGTCGAATCCATTGTCTTTCACTCTAGTATTAAAGACTAAGATTCAAATGCCCTGCTTTTCTATGCATAGATAATCTCTTATTAAAATTGGCTATGACTTGGTTGTGTGGGCCCAGCTGTGTGGCCAAGTCGTGGGCATGCCCACGGCTTGGCCACATGGTTGGCTCTCCATAGCCAACTCACAGCCAATTTCATAAAAATTTCAAACTGAGGACAAGTTTTTATTTCGAATGTTTTGTATTTTATAAAAAAATTCAATCTTTAGGAATCCAATTTATAAATCCATTTTTACATATGTAATATTAGAGTATCATAAGTTTCTTACAATGCATTGTTTATTGTTAAATTATATTAACTCTTTCATAAGTTATATTGTTTTCAATCTTTTAAGTTATGTTGTTTTCAATTTTTTTGCACTTGATGCTACAAAACATTGGTTGTAGGTTTTTAATAATGTGAATCTAGATTATAAAATGTATTCAAAATATTTTGATGATATAAAATATCAAAGTTGTATGGTTTTAATAAAGTAAGTAGATTATAAATTTTATTCAAAATATTGAGGATATTGAAGGAGTCCTACACATGAAATGATGTCCTTATTAGATGAGATTCTCATATTATAAATAAAATCCATGGGATACCTTGATCTATAACACCTTGAATACCATTGCACCACTTCTCAACAAGTGAATTCATATGGTATGTTTGTTGTGTGTACAAGGAAGAATTCCCTCAATCCCTTAGACACATTGCATTTACGAATGTCAATTTTCCCAAGGAGACAATTCCTTTGATTGTTGATGCAAGGGAAATAACATGGAATGTATTTCATCCAACCACACTACTTTGGGCATGGATGGCCCTATATTGGATTTGATTCCCAGATATATGCTCCATTAGTTATGGCCTCAAACAAAAATTTCATTCAAAAACTCAATGTTTAACATGATTATGTAATTCACGCCAAATTTTGCATTTTTCTTTGTTCTTCATTTCATAACAAAAGAAAGAAATATTCATTGCCAAGAGTCATTTATATTTGGACTAGATTGACAAAACACATCTTGAAACATCTAGTGAGACCTAATGATAATGGGTAAGTAAATCTCCCCCTATGCTTCACATGTTCTACATATTGTCATGAGTCTTGGTCATATCTATGTATAAGACATGAGTGAACTACTTGTGTAGATTTTGTTTTTCCTTGAAATTCATCTGATCAACATTCACTAATTGAATTTCACTTTTTTCAATCGCTTAGACACCTTGCATTTACGAATGTCAATTTTCCTATGGAGACAATTCCTTTGATTGTTGATGCAAGGAAAATAACATGGAATGTATTTCATCCAACCACACTAATTTGGGCATAGATGGCCCTATATTGGATTTGATTCCCAGATATATGCTCCCTTAGTTAAGGCCTCAAACAAAAATTTCATTCAAAAACTCAATGATTAACATGATTATGTAATTCACGCCAAGTTTTGCATTTTTTTGTGTTCTTCATTTCATAACAAGAGAAATAAATATTCATTGCCAAGAGTCATTTATATTTGGACTAGATTGACAAAACACATCTTGAAACCATCTAGTGAGACCTAATGATAATGGGCAAGTAAATCTCCCCCTATGCTTCACATGTCCTACATATTGTCATGAGACTTAGTCACATCTATGTGTAAGACATGAGTGACCTGCTTGTGTAGATTTGGTTTTTCCTTGAAATTCATCCGATCAACATTCATTGATTGAATTTCACTTTTTTCATTCTCTAGAACAACCAAATTCAACACTCACTTTTAATACAGCTTCTCTTCCAAACCATAGACTCTTATCATAGTAAACTGCTCAAAAAGGAACTAGTCTCCCACTTTGGTGGTATTTTCCAATTGTAGAGACCCTTTGACTAAATGAATAATTATAACAAATACTTCATTTTGGATAATAAAGTCTAATTTATAGAAATAAATGAGTCTTGTATGGAAACTAATTATTATACTCATTTATTACTTCACACATATTGACCAAAGTTATTGAATGCTTATCTTATTGATTATATTTATATTCATATAATATAACTTCAAATTGGCAACTTATTAATTAATTCATTAATAACCTAGACATTAGTAACTAATGTGTTTATTGAACCATAATATTGTATTTGTGTTGGATATGTAGGCATAGCTAGCACAAACATATCCCACACGTAGATGACAATAACAAGTGTTGTTCCTTATATGCATATTTTTAACATGTTCACAACTATTCATGCATACAAATAAATAAAGTAAATCAAACTTCAAATAATCCTCATTAAAGAAAGAATAATAATTCAGCATTCATCCATCTTTAAAATTGAATTATTATAATTTAAACATGGTAGGAATGTAACACCCCTCTTGGTTACGACAACAACTCCGAAAACAGGTGCAAAAAATTTTTTGTTTGTTTGTTTAAAGTGTGTGCGCGCGTTTAGAAGAAACAACCCCCTTGACTCTACGTCACCACTAGAACCCACAAGACGCAAGTAAGACGAACGCAATCAAGACGACCCGACATATCACAGTGAAAACAAGAAATAAACGCCCCTGGACATAAGGCGTGCAACTAGCAGCTGTAAGCAGAAGAAGACACCAGGGGTTAGGTACAGTACTGTCACAGAATGAAAGAATCCAACAGTAGAGTCGCAGTAGTAAAAATTGTGCCTTTAAACAGCCCGAGACTATTGATACGGCTCAGAGTGTGTCGCAAGAGTGGAACTGTGCCTTTAAACAGCCCAGGACTCTTGATACGGCACTGGATTCCTTCCACCGGATTTACACACAGACATCAATACTAAGCTACAAGGGGTGTCTAGATCCCGCCCGACACGAACAAACTACGCAATACAATACCACCAAGTACTACAAAATCAGGGACAATCATGACCTCTACGGGAGACGCAAGTCAGGAGGACTCAAATCGACCAACCACTATTGGGACCCGAAGACATCAATCAAGACCAATTGCTCCATTATTTATCATTAACCGATGAAGACTTTATCATAAGGTAAAAGCCTATAATCTCAACCCCAATATTAGTTATAAGTCATTAGGCACGAGTTCAGGGACAAACAATAAGCACAACCGCATTGCATTTTTCTGTTAATCGCCATAAGCGAGCAATGATATCAATACAATACGGTAAACCCTCGAACATTACAATCTCCTTATTATCTTGCCTTTCCTTCTAAATTATTACCATACATTGGAATAACCTATCAATTATTGCATTGCAGTTAGACCTTATCATTATCACTTCACTTAAATGAATAATAACTTTGCAATTCAAACTTCATCCTAATATTCAATTAAACAAATAATAACCTTGCAATTCAACCATTATCATCAACATTGCAACTTAACGACAATTATTATTATTGCAATTTAAACCAGAATTACCATTGTAATTAAGCAAATATTAATATTGCAGTTAAGCTTCATCATTAGCATTTTAATATAAACAATATTAATATTGCCATTAACGCATATAATCCTTGCAATTTGACAAATATTAAATATTCGATTCGACATCATGTTAACCATAACGATAGTCCTTATAGTTAAAAAGACAATAACAATAACACTGTTTAATGTTACATTGTTTTAAATACCAACGTTTTTAAAGGCACATATATATAAACCTAAAAATGTTAATTATCTAAAAATGAAAACATTTTAAGGGGCAATATCAAATAACAGCATATTTTAATTAATATCCTGTTTAAGCACAACAATATACACCGCTATTTTAAAATGGATCTAATTGAAATCCTAACACCATAATTAGGAGGTATATTATCCGAATTAAACGCAACCATAAACATCACAGTTTTAAAAGGGCCTATTGAACCACCATGCTAATTATTATGACAATGTTTTAAAAGACCCAACTTTGAAAGGCGCGTAGGTATAAATAAACAATTTAAAAGCTAATATATAAATCTGACAACGTTTTCCAAAGCCAATAAGAATAAGAACGCGCCGCCTGACTGCCCAAATTTCCCTAAGCAATTTAATGCTGGACTTTCCACAGCGTTTAAGTTTGCAATTCATAATTGCCAGTACAAAATAAAAACAGGCCACCTTGCTGCCACGCTATCCCCAAACCATACTAACACGGCAATTTGATAGGGCATGTCATATTGCAGGTTAGGGTTGTCAACGGATGGATCATTATTCATAATAGCATATCGTTTACTATTGCCGTAATATTACCATGAGAAACCCTAACCTTCATTTGGCAGTTTCCGACCTTCACGTCGACATTTTTACTATAGGGTATTAACATTATTACTTTAACTAACACTAGTTTGCTTGAAAACGATTATCTACCCATCTTAGAGCGATACTCCAAACCGAACAATTGTCCTGGTGTAAAAACCATTCCAGTATTGCCGCTGTCCCTAAATTAGTTAAAACCAGAAGAATTATAAATTAGTTTTGTACCCTAACTAACAATGACTGTTCAACCCAAATCATTGCCAATTAAAATCAGTGGGTGAGGAACGTAAACATTGATATCGCAAGGGAGCCCTGGGGAGGAGAGCCCATGAGAGCCTCCACGTGGTCTGTGCAAATGGTTGCACTCCCCAAACTGATAATTGAATAATAAACACAACGAGCTGGGCAGTAAGAGAAGGTCGCTGCCAGCATTACAAAAACTGATAAAAGGGTAATTGAAGGTCACGATAATTTATTGAACTGATAAGCGGTAATTTAATAACCAGACAGGGTTGCCATTCGTTTTATCCTGACCAGATCTTTTCCTTTATAATGAACTATTAGTGCCATTATGCACAGAAATGAACGGAACAAAAGGGTGGATAAGTTTTGTATCAAATGATTCATTACCTCATAATATAAAAATAACAGCCGTCAGCAAAGTTGGTCATAAAAACGTTTCGGTTTACACTCATCAATGAAACGAGAACCCAAGGACAGTTCATTCTGGATTACTCCCTTGAACAACTATTAGGATAAAAGACGCTAACCTTATAGAGTGGAAATTTTGATAAAGAAAAGTCGATTGCAATGAGTCCACACAAGGTAAATATGGTCACCAGTTAATTGCTAATGCTCATGGTTGACAGCTACATGTTCCTTCCGGTTGTTGAACGGTGGTTCTTTTTCTAGCCAAAAAGGGATGGTTATTATAAAACCTGAATCCGGCAAGCGGTTCCTTATTTATTTATTTTTTTTGCCCCAACCTACCATACAGCCATAAAATATCAGGGCCACACCGTTGTGATTCATACCCTGTGCAGGCGACTCACAACCTTGGTGAAGTTAAGCATTCGCCCAGCAACTCGGAGGGAAAATGTGATTCAATTCGGGTTATGGG